>CATIWR010198955.1:0-45106 GCA_949677035.1 Omphalea diandra | reverse complement strand
GAGAATTATAACTTAATATATGACATTTTATTAAGTGTTTTAAAAATTTTGTTAAATGTTAAAATCTTGGGTTAACATGTTATTAATAATATAAAAAAGAATTATAATTTGACATGTCCCATGCTGTTAAGACTTGAATGGGTTATACTAAATGCAATAAATAAGATTATTACTTTTATAAATAATATGTATACTAATTTTGTACAATTTAAAATATTTTAAATTATTGAAAGTTTTTAACCAAAATATTTTTAGAATTAATTATAATTTGTTGTTGCCAGGTGTAAGATTTGTCAAGTATATAAGGGTAAAAAGAAAAATACAAGCCTGTATACTCCGCTACCAGTACCACATGCTCCTTAGCAAGATTTAAGTATGGATTTTGAGCTAGGTTTGGCAAGATTCAAGTTATTGTCACTTATGCAATAATCCTTCAATGCAAATTAACATAAGCTTGATGCAGGAAAGTACAAGGAACAACAAATAGCATCAATTACCCCAATAAAGAATTATCCATATCAAGGGCGTGGCAAAAGGCCAAGATGGTAAGCTCGTGAAGGATCAAACCCCTCCCACTTCGATCATAGTGGTCTATAACATAAGTAATATCTTCGTTAAACTTTTTTGGATCCACCACTGTGTCATCAAGGTTGCAATTCAGATTGCACTGGCCAAGCAATGACAACGTTTCATCTATGATCTTTCAAATCAGTGGTTTGAAACATCCAATCAAGGGGATTGTATAATTCCGGTTCAGAAACAGTTCCGACACTGAATTTATGACTTCTTGTTCTGTCACCATCTGCCCCTGCACAATCCATAATCAAAAAGAGATATTCGAAGAATGAACCCTAAATAACTAGTTTCATAATGCATTTGACCCTAGAGTTAAGTCCAGATGTTGTAAAACCAATAATCAGCATCAAAAGACTCCCAAAAAAATGGACAATTCCAATTATTTTACCCAAAAAATAGTAAAATATAAATATAGTGTCTGTTGAAGATCATATAAGATTTTTGATTCCCTTCAAACTAACAAGCCAAAAGGAAGCCCAATTATTACAAACAAAGCTTAGCAAACCTTCCATAGAAACCAAAAAACAACTATTGCAACTGTTCGTTGAACTTCTATTTCAACTTGTTCACGTCAATCTTTAAACAAGAAAACAAACATTTTAACAAGAGTTACCTTCTTTTCAAGGTCATTGAGCTTCTGAATTCTTCGAAGCTTCGGACAACGCAAAAGAAATCTCTTGAGTGCATTTTAAAGACTGAAACTTCCATCCATTGCCATCTGCGGAAAAACTCAAAATACACCTTTATATCTGTCTAACTATCTATATACCCAACAAATGTATGTGGTTAAAAATTTCACTAACAAAAATTGTGCGTTCAATTTTGAACTAAGACGTGTGTATTTGTATGTGTGTACTATGAATTGCTAGCTTATAAAAGTTAAGGTGTTGTAAAGAATTAGGATTTCGATGGTTTTTTTATCTTCTCTTACTTTTTGTGTCTGTGCTTCTGATACAACAAACCTTTTGCTTGGTTAGGGTTTAAGGGTTTAACAAGTGGAAGGGTCGGCTGGGTAAATGCCTTTAATTATTGTTGCTTGCACCCACACACACGAGACTTTTTCTTTCGACGACTGGTTGTGCACACAGATTACTATTTCTGGCCAATAAAAAATTAAATTATGTATCTTTTTTATTAATTATTTTTTCCAAACATTTAATTTAATTTAAAATGAAAAAAATAATGTTTTCATTAGAGAATTTTATTATTATTATTATTATTATTATTATTATTATTATTATAACAATTTATCTAAGAAGTTTAATTCCTTAAAAAGTGTAAATTTTTTCCACAATTTGATGCAAAGAAATATAAAATTAGAATAAAATTGCATTTTTCATTCAGCTAAGTTAGGATGAGTTTAATTTCTTAAATCATATTTGGTTAGTTGATTTGAGTGTGATTTAGCTTATAAAAAAATTTATGAGTCTAAATAAATTAAATTGAACTCAATGATATATATTAATAATTTTTTATTTGTAGATTTATATAACAAAAAAATGTGAATTTTAAATATTATATTGCAATTATATCATCAAATTAAAAGAAAATACTATTTTTAATATAATGTTTTAATGAAAATAGTTTTGTTACATATTAGCAAATAAAATTAGTTATTTTTAAAATATAAAATAATATTACAAATAAAATCATATAAAAATAGTGACAAAAGTTTAGTTTTCAACAAGTCAAGCTAATCTATTTGAAAAAGAATCATACCGAATTAAGTTGAGTTTCAAATGATTCATGAGTGATTCAACTTATTTGCATTAGGGTTTATCATTTTATAAGGAATGTCAAATAATTACTTAAGATTCTACGTTTAAAAAATGGTCCAAAATTTTTCTATAAGATAATTTATATTTTTTCTGTTATACATTTTGAAAGTTTAATACAATTTGTATTTAATAAGAAATTTTAATTCAATTTTTCCCCTAAAAGATTGTATTTCAATGGTTCTTTAAAAATGATTGAATTTAATTTGGTGTTAAAAAATTGAACAAATAATTAGCTAAGAACAGAAATTTATAACAAATAAAAAAATACTTATTTTCAATGATTTCTTTTAATGAATTTATAATTTGTATTTAATAAGAAATTTTAATTCAATTTTTTCCTAAAAGATTGTATTTCAATGGTTCTTTAAAAATGATTGAATTTAATTTGGTGTTAAAAATTGAACAAATAATTAGCTAAGAACATAAATTTATAACAAACAAAAAAAATACTTATTTTCAATGATTTCTTTTAATGAATTTATTGAATAAAAAATATAAAATCTACATATATGAAAAATAAAAGCCTTTCTAAAGTTAAGCTTTCTTTTCAACTTCATGGAATATTGTATAATAAATTCCTATTAAATAGATATCATTTAGAAAAAAAAAATCACTTAAGGCCTCAAAATATATTAGGTTGATCCACGGACTTCTTTATATATATGGCTTAACTTCAACTTCACGCGTATATATGACTTTACTTGGTTTCAGAACACACATTTTTTAAAGGTGATTTAAAAAAATGATATTAAATATGTTAAAATTAATTTTATTGCATATATTTTTAAGTGTTTTATTTATTATTATTTTTGTGTGAAGACATTACTATAACATTTGACTAATCACAATTTTTAGGAAAATAATTATAATATTATTAATCATATTATGATTTAATTTCTTTATTCAAGTTAAAGTCAATATTCAAAAATGCCAAAATAACTATTTTGACCTAATTAATATAATTTTAAAATTTTGGATACACAAAATTTATTTTATAAAAATATTTTTTTATTTTTTATTTTATAAAATGATAAAAAATTATTTTCAATCATCAAAATCTTATATATATATATATATAGTCAAAGCAAAAGATGATATTATATTTTTTGGTTGAGATATGATTTGTAAAAGAGAATTATAACTTAATATATGACATATTATTAAATGTTTTAAAAATTTTGTTAAATGTTAAAATCTTGGGTTAACACGTTATTAATAATATAAAAAAAAAGAATTATAATTTGACATGTCTCATGCTGTTAAGACTTTAATGCTTTATACTAAATGCAATAAATAAGATTATTACTTTTATAAATAATATGTATATTAATTTTGTACAACTTAAAATATTATAAATTATTGAAAGTTTTTAACCAAAATATTTTTAGAATTAATTATAATTTGTTTTAAAAGTATGTTGTATGATGCATCAAATATATAAAACTATTAAAGCTATTTCAATAATTTTCTATAGTTACTGGAATCAACTACTAAGAATTAATAAATCTTATTATATCTTAAAATTAATTGATTATAAATATTCTTAAACTTAGAAAATTTAAGTATGTTGAACGTTTAAGTCATGCACTTTGATTGTTGCATAACCTAGTTTCATTGTTGTGAAAACGAGTACTCTATTTATAATATAAAGTATTGATAAATTTTTTTTATTTGAATTTTAATAGTAAGTCTATTGATGAATTTTTTTTTATTTGGATTTTAATTCTTACCTATAATAAATAAAATTTTCTATATCTAATGGCAGGTGAATCCTATATATATAGTTTATTTTTATATTTGTTTCTGTTTTTATTCTTATTTCATTTATTTATTAACTAATTAACGGAATCTTTTGTTGCAATTTTAGTTGTTCCATCTATTGTGCCTATTGCCAAATATTCAAATTATGACATTCCTTAATTTCTTCTTTTATGCAAGAATTGCTCACTGTATAATTTTTTCAACATTCACACTTTTTTTTTTTTTTGTAAGTAATGGAGTGAAGGAGTGTACATTATTAATGGATTTTAATACTTACATGTAATATAAAATATTGATAAATTTTTTAAAATTTTTTTAATAATAGTCTATTTATAATATAAAGCATCAATAAATCATTTTCTTATTTGAATTTTAATGCTTACATATATAATAAATAAAAATTTTTATACCTAAACTCACTTCAAAGGTAATTCGGTATATTCAAAAGATTTATCGTACTCACACACACACACACATATATATATATAGAGAGAGAGAGAGAGAGAATAAAGCTACTCCATAATAGCAACAGCCTAATTGTAAGGACGATTTTATAATTTTGAATAGATTGAGAGTACTTTTTTAATGGATTATTTATGTTTTTGATAATTTTTTAAAATGGAAGTTTTTAAGTCACTTAGTTGTTGGGTGTTAATGTTGGCTCTAAGCACCAAAAATGAGGGTTAAATTAGTAGATAAAAATTAAAATTGAAAAAGAGAAGAGAAATAAGATGAGAGGAAACACAAAGTTTATAGTGGTTCGGGTATAATTGACCATACGTCCATTTCCCAATTCTTATAAATTGGGTACTCCACTATCTTTCAAAGGTGTTTTAAAGTTTACACCAAACTTTTACACTTGTGTTTTGAAGGCTCATACAATAACCTATATACTTGTATTTTTAGGCTTACACAACAACTTTTACAACTTGTGTTTTAACAGACTCACACAACAACCTATTTTAGTATTTTGACAGACTCACACTATAACCTATTACACTTGGAGTTTATGCTCACACTCAATAATGACTTAAAGAATAGAAAAGAGTGAGTAGCAAAATTGCAAGAGTTTGGGCACAAAATTATTAATTCTCTTGCATTTACATTTGTTTGGTGAGGTATTGATAGTCTCTACCCACCAAAGAGACGTGACAATAAAATTGGTACAAAATCATCAAAGTGTGTTAGATAGATTTTTACATTAAATGCTTGACAGTCGAGATTCGCGGTCGTTACTACTCATTCATGGTCGCAAATTCTAAATTTCATAAGGAAAACCCCGTTTGTGTGTAATGATTAGTTCACGTGGCAACTTCTGATTGGTTCACCAGAAAAATATAGTCGTTACCTTTCACATGCTTTCAAAAGTAGCGGTCGCGATTTATCTTGTACAGGATGCGACTTTGGACACGAATTCCTCTGCCAAAAGTGTTCATTTTCTTCTTTTGGGTTCGGGGTCACTGCCAACGAATTCTCATCGCGGTTTTTGACTTTCAATGGTTATCTGAGACATTTGTCAAGTTGTAATTGTGGACTTAATTGAATCTTGAGTTATTTCAAAATTCGCGGTCGAGACTAAGACAAGTTTTACATCGCGAATTCGTCTGTCACTTTTCGATTTCTTCCTTTGGATGAGTCGCGACCGAGAATGACTCCGCGATTTTGTCTATCTGATCTTTTAGTAAGTCTTCTCATGGATTGCGATCGCGAATCTTAGATTGTGATCGTGATTTAGAAGTTACTTCACATTCTTTGAAGACCAAAATTTCTATCAAACTTCTAACTTAAAGACTAACAAAAAAGGTTACAAAACAACACTAATTTGAGTCATTAGAAATGATCAATCCCTTTTGTCAAGATCAAAAGAGGTTCAATACTTAGGGTTAACTACCCTAATCCAACAGTTAAAAATTTAAAATTTGAATTTTAAGTATTAAATGATTTAAATACTGAAAATTTTTAACTATATAATTGTTTTATATGAACTGAAAATTAAGTGTTAAATCTAATTAATCAATTTGATAATTATAATTATTGAAATACTTAAAATTATTAAGTGACAATTTTATTTTTATCATATTAATCTAATATTTTACAAGATCAAAAAAGAATTTAAAATCAATTAAAGAATTAAAATATTTTAATTAAAATACTGATATAATTCTAAATTAACGAAAGTTCAAATTAATATATTAAACTAAAATCACAATAATTCTTAATATAAATATGAAGAACATGAATTTTTATAAGTACTTAAAAAGGTATAATAATAATAATAATAATAATAATAATAATAATAATAATAACTATATTACTCAAAAATACATATAATAAGAAACTTTTGAAATTTTTTCGAGGGTATAATAAATTAGGGGTAATACCTAATAAGTTGTAAAGATTCTTGTGTGCTTTGGGGACATTGCCTGGTGTAGAGTAGAATAGCCATTTGATGTAAAAATGCTATGGGATCAGATTGTTGCTGAAGAATACTCTTATGATGCTGTTAATAAGTTCAACATTTATCCAAATCAGATTTCTCCCGAGCTGGTTCCAAGATGGCTATCTAATTGAAAACTTGCAACCAGCTCGTGCGGCTTTTAGATTTTTCTCCTTGAAACTTATGATCGATTGCGAGTGGTCTTGCATTAAGTGATTAGTCATATGCCATATTAGATTTCATTGGAGCCAAGTGGATAGATTTGGTAGTAGATATGCCATTCAAGATATGTTATCCTGCTCTCGAAAGTCAGAAGTGGCATATTATCACAGGCAGGAATCATAAGAACACGTACAATTGCTTCCTTACGGCAATGCCATGCTATCTTCTCCTCCATGTTCACCCTCTCCATTTGTGTGAGTGATGTGTTTGGATACTGAAATTTTGTTAAATAAAATCATAAAAAAATTAGTTTAATGTGGAAGTGTACCTTTAATTTTTTTTATCGAAAACTTGTAGAATATTTATATTTTTAAAGTTATGAATAAAATGTATGGAGAATGAATTTGTTTTTCAACGAGAAGTTATTAATTTGTTAAGAATATATAGTTAGGTCACATTGATAAAAAGAAATATTTTAATAAATGATAATTTTAAATTAAAAATTTTAATTTATTATTTTGAGATAATTTTAATTGAACTGAATTTAACTTTTTAAATAATAGATAAATAAAGTTATCAAATAAAGTTAAAAAAAATAAAAGCTTAAAATTTTAATTTTAAATATTGAATTAGTTTATCAAACAATCCCTTGATTTATCATTCTTATATTGGCAATTCGTGTATTATAAAATGGCTTAGTTTCATTTGACTTTTAATAAATAAGTTTATCTTTTTATTTAAATTAAGAATGTCCTAACTCAAACATTAACTTACTTTCCATTCTATTAGTTTGTATTTATGGGCTCTAGATTCTTCATCATCCTATTTTTATTTCATTCTTCCATTCTTCTTCATCTTTTAATTTAAATTACTCAAAAAATTTTATAATTTCACTATTATATTAATTTTTTAACTTTTAGATTAAATCGGTGATCACCAATCGATTGATAACAAAACTGAGGCGATGTTTTTAGGTCAGTGTTGCAACATAAAATTCTCTTCTTCTTCCTTGCTGCCATCGCCCCTTCCTCAATATAAAATGTACTATTTATTATCATACTCTTTTTGATCTTTTTTATTTCGTAATTCATTTGCTATTTGTAGAGCTTCATTTATTTGGTGCTTTAGTTGATGTGATTATAATCTCTCATGTACAAATGTTTTATCCTATTAAGTTTTTTTCTTTCATCTGTAACTCTCTCTCACACACACATATATATATTGTGCATCTGATGTTAAAATAACAATCAATGTTCTATTGATACGAGGTGTAAGGTAATCTATCTATCCCAACTTGAATTCTTAATTTTATTAACTCTTCAATTTATATATATACAAGTGAATTATTTTATATATATATATATTTTTATGTTTTTTCTTTTTCTTTTTTGGAATTGATCACTTTTTTTTATTTTTTCTTTTTTATTTCTATAGATTGTAAGATCTATTCTTTAAGTTCAATAGAATAAATTTTGTGTTGATGTTTTTGGGAGATCAAGATTCTTATTTATTTGATTTTAAGAAGATTGTAAGATCTTTTTTTTACAGTTTAATTAATTTATGCACTTGATGCATAATCGATTTTATGGGTCTTTAATCATATCTTAAATTTATTTTTATTTGAAACAAGGTTGGATACTTGATTGTTTCTTTCATTATTTAGAGCCTTAAAATTATTAATTGAATTTGAGCATAGAAAAGTCAATACCAAGTGAGAAAGTGAACAAATAGTGCTTTAACTAAAAAATTATTTGACCTATAAATATTATCTCATTAATATTTCAGATTTGTGATTATTTTTATGATGCAATAATTAATTAAAACCAATAAAATTTTTATCATTACATTTCTCAAAAAATAAAATAATTAGAGCCAAAGTTCCACATATAACATAATATTTTTCTCTAGCTGATCTCAATGATCATCAGCTAATATTCACAATAAAATACTTAATTAGCATAAATAAATAACAAAACTACAACATTAATAAATTTATTGGTAAAAAAACAATGCAATTTAACTATAACTATGCTATCATGGCTCTTCCTTATTTCTTTTATTTTTTTTAAATTTTTTTCATATGATAAATTTTTTATTTTTTATGTAGAAATCTCTATATAATATTCTAGTTGGTTGTGAATCCAGTGATCATGTTATGTTATTTTATATTTGAATTGTTGTAGCTATTTGTTTTGTAGTTGGATTATTTATTTATTTTCATTTTCAGATTATTTGTTTTCAATAATTTTTATATGTATTTTGTGAATTTTGTTGGTATCTAACTCAATTTTGTTAGTGCCTAACCTATATTAGTTATTTTGTCACGTGCTTTTGCACGTGAAATCGTGTATTATTTTTATTCTTATAATTTTAATATTAAGTATATAGTACTTGAATCTATTCAAATTTTGATATTTTCTCATTAGTATTTTACTTTTATTTTTAATTATGTTATAAATTGATTGACCTAAATTAAATAGAAATGATATTGGCTTTGAAACTAAGAATATTTAAGTTTATTTAGAAATTTTAGTTTAATCTTTTTTAGCGCATGTATTGCATATTGCATATGTATTTTTAATATTTATTCAAAATATAAAATATATAAAACTTTTTTCATAATATACAATATTTTCATTTTATTTGAATCACTTAAATAAAATATAATTATAATTTTTATCTTAATTAAAAAAATCAAATTCAAATTATACATTAATAATAATGATATAAATAAATAAATAAAATACATGAATTTAAATTATACATTAATAATAATAATAATAATAATAATAATTGAAACAACTATATTGATGTATGTGTTCAAATTTCTATGTAAACCAAATTCACTAAATAAAAATAGATTTAAATTTCTATTAAAAATCAAAATCAAATTAAACAATAATAATAATAATTACGCATACAACCATCCAATTAAATATTTAAGAAGATATATATATATAAGCCTCAGTTTCCTTCCATCAATGCAACTACAAAATTCTAATCTTTTCAGATCTTGGTCCACACTTCAATCAATTACACGCTGTACTCTTTCACTGCACAACAATGGCCTCCTTTTCCCTTTTCCATTCTCTCCATCTTACCCTCCACCAACCTGCCTCCACATCCAAACCCAAACCCGTCAAAGCCTTGACCTTTGACCCAACGACCACCACCACCACCACTGGAGGCAACAACATCCGCGACAAGGCGCGCCGCCTAAACCCACAACCCGACCACAATTTCACCGCAAAGTACGTTCCTTTCAATGCGGGACCCGTTACCACCACCCAAGAGTCCTACTCTCTCGACGAGATCGTCTACCGCTCTCAGTCCGGCGGCCTCCTCGACGTCCACCACGACATCTGCGCTCTCAAGGCCTTCCCTGGGTCATATTGGCGGGCCCTTTTTGACTCGCGGGTCGGGAAAACCACGTGGCCTTACGGTTCTGGAGTCTGGTCTAAGAAAGAATGGGTCTTGCCAGAGATATCAGGTGACGATATTGTTAGTGCTTTTGAAGGAAATTCGAATCTTTTTTGGGCGGAGAGGTATGGGAAGCAGTTCTTGAACATGAATGATTTATGGGTTAAGCATTGCGGTAATAGCCATACTGGTAGCTTTAAAGATTTAGGAATGACTGTGTTAGTTAGCCAAGTTAATAGGTTAAGGAAAATGAATAAACCTGTTGTTGGTGTTGGATGTGCATCCACTGGGGATACTTCGGCTGCGCTGTCTGCGTACTGCGCGGCTGCTGCTATTCCTTCTATTGTTTTCTTGCCGGCTAATAAGATTTCCATGGCGCAGTTAGTGCAGCCGATTGCGAATGGGGCTTTTGTTTTGAGTATAGATACTGATTTTGATGGGTGTATGCAGTTGATACGAGAGGTTACTTCTGAGTTGCCGATTTATTTAGCAAATTCGCTGAATAGTTTGAGGTTGGAAGGTCAGAAAACTGCTGCAATCGAGATTTTGCAGCAGTTTGATTGGGAAGTGCCCGATTGGGTTATTGTTCCTGGAGGTAATTTAGGGAATATTTATGCTTTTTATAAAGGTTTTCATATGTGTAAAGAGTTGGGGCTTGTGGATAGGATTCCTAGGCTGGTTTGTGCACAAGCTGCAAATGCTAATCCTCTGTATTTGTATTATAAGTCCGGGTGGAAAGAATTTAAACCTGTCAAAGCGAATAGCACGTTTGCATCTGCTATTCAGATTGGTGATCCTGTTTCTATTGATAGAGCTGTTTATGCCTTGCAAAAGTCTAACGGGATTGTTGAGGAGGCTACTGAGGAGGAGCTAATGGATGCGATGGCACAAGCAGATTCTACTGGGATGTTTATATGTCCACATTCAGGGGTGGCATTGACAGCATTGATGAAGCTCAGGGATAGTGGGATCATAGGGCCTACTGATCGAACTGTGGTGGTGAGTACTGCTCATGGATTAAAGTTCACACAGAGTAAGATTGATTATCACTCTAGTGATATTAAGGATATGGCTTGCAGGTTGGCTAATCCACCTGTGAGTGTTAAGGAAGATTTTGGATCTGTTATGGACGTTTTGAAGAAGTATTTGTTAAGCAAAGAATCACTGTAATATGTTGGACGAATCATCATTCTATGTTTTTCCTCTGTAGCTTTAGCTCATTGTTGTTTCTTCATGGGCATTGGTTTTATGATTCTTGGTATTTGAATGTTTCTTGATAGTATTTGGAATGATCAAACTTGTTAGTTTTCGGAAGAGGCAAACAACATATATGTTAACCTTGCCATTTCTGGATGAGGTCGTCACAGTTGGGATTTAATGAAAATTTTTGTTGAGCTTTTTGCTAGAAGCATTTATTTACTTCGTTGATTATCATGTTTATTATGTTTTTGCTGCAGACATGACATGCTTGCTTGCTGTGTCAAGGATGTCATAGTTGGGAATGCATATATATAGTTTGAGCAAGAACAGAACATGCTTTTTTGAATTATACTCAGATCATGGTTGTCTAAATTATTGAAATGATGCTTTGGAGTAGCAATTTCTCACACTGCTGCAGAAGCAACTACAATTTATTGTATTCTAAAAAAAAGAAAACTACAATTTATTGTGCACCCGTTTATTTTCTTCCTCATTGTTTTGAACTGTTGCCAAGGTCATCTGCAGAGGATGAGGCTAGATATGCAATTTAATGAAAAATATTTGAATCTCTTATATTTGAATAGTGTTTATCATTCAGTTCAAAATAAATAATTCAGATGTTAATAAAATTTAATTTTAAATTTACAAAAAAGATAGTGATATATTAAAAAGAAATATAGAAAATATTAAACTTGAATTTGATATTTGAAAAAGCACAAATACAATGGTTAATGTTTAAAAAGTATGACAAAACAAAATAAAAATGAATCACATGAATTTACGTAATTTTCTTCTTTACTAAAAGTGTGTATTGCACTACCAAATTTTGCGAAACAAAAATTTTGGCCTTTGGGTCTTTATCATAGATATTTTTTTTCTTCAAAGGAGGTACGTACCTTGGCTTACATTATTCATGGGAAAAATCTCGCTGGTTGGACAGTAGAGTTGGTGAAAGCCGATCATACTCATGCAGTCAGGGCCAGGGGCCACATAAAGTGCAAGCAGAACAGGGTGACATGATTACCATTCCATGGCTTTTTGTCCGGGCGCTGATACACGGCACCAAAAGCCTCGGCACTGGCGTAAGCTACAGAGCTGGCGTGCTAGTGCCATATTTGGTATATATTTTTAAAATTTTTTATATAAAATTTAATTAAATTCTATATTTAATAATATCAAATTCACTATCTATAAGGATTGTGGTTGACTGTTCCAATTCCATATACAATTATTAAAAATTAATAAAATTGATATAAAATTAAATATTGTCAAATTATAGAATTTAATTAGCATCTAATCAAATATTATCTAAACTTCAAAAAAATTTACTAAATATGAAGCAAAGCACAACGAAATGCATGTCATGACTCACGACATGTAAAAATTTCGGTTTAATTTCTCCGAATGTCTCTCAATAATTTAACTATTAATAATAAGATTGTTAAACGAAAAAATGTGACGGAAAAATTATTAAAATATATAACAATTAATATAAAATTTATTCCGACTGATAAAGTGATTGAGATGACACATTAACGCCACATGCGTAATATTCTTTTAGAAGAATACACATTACCTATTCTCTACAAAGTAAAATATGAAGAAAAACTTTCATCTAGACTGAGGAAAGCAGCGGGGTGCAATAGCTTGTCGACAACAGATAAATAAGGTATGTACTACTAATGGCTAAACGTAATTCTACTAAACAACTACATTACTGGAGTTCATAAATAGAAATGACATTGTTAAAAATTATATCTTTCCCCTCTTTGTCGTCTCTTAACATAAATATGCTTCTTTTCCTGGCTAGCAATATTGTCTTGCATTTGATTGTTGTATATGAAGTTGCACTTACCAGAAAGAACACTATTCATATTTGTAACTTGTTAGGAAGTGCACTATGTGGAATGTTCTCTTCCTTCTTTAAGAACTCAAAATCAGATATCAGTATATTTTCTTTGAATGTTCTTTTTGGCATTTTGGATAACACATATGCTCTTTGTGAGGCTGGTGAAGACTACTGTCATCTCTGCTTTGCTTAATGAATGTGTACAAAAAATAGCCTGGTTACAGTATGGTGTTAAAACTCATTGATGTGAATGAGTTTGTTTTTTAATTAAGAAGATTGTAATAAAGGTATAACTTTTCAGTTTTTGCTTAATGCTTACGGCACCCTAACCATTTGATTCAACAGGTCCTGTTACAATATTGCGGAGATACCTGTAGATGCTTTCCCGGATTCGATGAATAAGATGAAAGCATTTTTCATTTGTCTACTTCTATTTTCTGAAGAGCAAGTGCAATTAGTATGCATGATTAGCACAACCAGTGAAAAGGATAAATTAATTTCATCTACTAGATAGTTAGAGAGCGTTATACTCAAAATAACAGTAATATTTACTAAAGAATCCTTATTTGTCCATCTTTTGGAGTCTTCTAAAGATCATATAAATCACATGCTCTACATAAGTGATTCTTCATATTGATCATGATAATATGTATTCAGCAGTCTAACTAATATAGCTTCTTCCATTGTGCAGAGAATGAAATGCACTACCAAGGGGAGAAATCTAAAAGGCTTTGGCTCATAAAACAAAAAAATGAAGAGCATTACAACGATTTTAGATGTTGTTAAATGAAAGAAACACTTCAGTTCTTCCAGCAGGCACAAGAAAGGTAAAAGGTTGAAACATTTCCTCATTCTTTGACCTCTCCAAATGTGACAATCAACATACCTAATTTTTTTGCAGGCTACATACATTTCTGGGATGAGAAATGCTAGTGCATAAACAAGAGTGGCTTTGAGTACTTGTTTATCTGAAATTTTTTGCGAACTGAACATACCACGTGTGTGAGATATATGAACCGTAAAATTGAATGCTCTTTTCTCACTTCTAAATCAAATTGGAATTGGGTCCCCAAGCTCCCTTGCATAGTTTGCTTGGATCCATATTGAGACCAAAAAAACTTAAATGTGAACAACAATTGAAAATTAATTGCAGTGATGAAATTTAAAAAAAGAACATTTGCAAATTGGAAATAACTTGATTTTGATTGCTTGACATGTTTGCAATGAGTAAATATTTACTGAATGTTTTTGTAGGAGTCATGTAATTTTTTTAACTTGACATTCTACATTTGTGTCTTTCCTCTTAATAATCAAGTAATTTCTTACTTACTATGAAAATTGCATATTTCACCAAAATCAACAAAACCCGTAGGAATTCAAGTTATGAGAAGTCGTGGGTTTTTTACACATGCATATTGGTATTGGTTAGGAGTAGGCACATTGGCTAAATTTGTACTAGTATTGAACTTTTGTTTTACAGCTTTACGTTCCTTAATTGTGAGTGGCATTACCTTATCAATTTCATTCTTTTTTTTTTTTTTTTTTTCAAAATTGAGAGCTTCTGCTAATATCTTGCTTACAATAGTTGACAACATCTGAGAAGCCTCACGTTGTTATATCTAGTGAGAAGAACCAAGTGAAAAAACTGGAACAGTCATTCAGCTATCTCAAACAGAAAGTAGTCACAGAACCAACACAAGTAATAGACTCATTGATAATGTGTTATACTTTCTAAATTAATAAGTTCAATTTACATGCAACGAGTGAGGCAAATAGAATTGATGAAGCAAATTGTAACAAGAAAAAGGAATGGTTCTTCCATTTGAATCACATTGCCTCACCTTTGATAATGTTAAATACTCTCTTGATATGCCACAAGTATCAAAAGTTAGGAAAATATAAGAATATTTTTTTAGAGTATTACATGTTTCAAAGAATAACAGAAATTTGATCTCGTTATATTGATTCTACAGGAAATGAGAAAGCAGGGAGTCCTTGAAGACAAATTGGTGCTATTGAAGCGTGTGAGTGGTGCTTTTAAGTCATGTATTCTTATAGCTTTAATTGGTGTTAGTGGGGCTAGTAAAACCACTTTGATGGATGTGCTGGCTGGTAGGAAAATTGGCGGAAATATTGAGGGCAATATAACAATTTTGGGGATCTAAAAAAAATAAGAAACTTTTGCTAGAATTTTAGATATTGTGAATAAAATGATATCCACTCTCCACATTTTACTGTCTATGAATCTTTACTTTATTTGACTTGGTTTCGTCTATCTTCTGAAGTCAATTCTGAAATCAGAAAGGTAAAGTTCCATTTCAACAGTGTGCTTTAAGCATCTGTCTTTCCATGCAAGTTTATACTCTTTGAATATTGTCACTTTTATCCTTGTTTCATTTGCGTTCGTCTGCTATTTGGTTTAGTTTAAACTTATTTGCAGTTCATAATTCAAAAAACATTTTAACAGCCAATTCTTTGTCAAGTTTAAAGAAATTTGTTCCGTCTTACTGCGAATGCTAGTGAGCATGATATCAGTTATCTGAATGCATTTTGTATATCTATAACCCATTACAAGGAGTAGCCGTACACAATTAACTTTGCTAGAAAAAAAATTTATTTCAGATGTTAGTTGAAGAAGTCATGAAGCTTGTGGAACTTAATCCATTGAGGAACGCATTAGTCGGGTTAGTGGTGTGAATGGTCTGTCAATTGAGTAGCAGAAACGACTAACTATAGCAGTTGAGCAATTAGGAAACCCTTCTATAATATTCATGGACAAGCCCACTTCAGGGCTAGATGCAAGGGTTGCTGCAATTGTAATGAGACTCTATTTTATCAAAACATGAATATTTGCTTAGATTTTTAATATTTAGTCTCTATTTTATTAATGCATAAATATTTTGTAACTAAAAATTTAATATGTTATAATGTTTTATATGTTTTTAGATTAAATGTGTATTTTTATATCATGACATATTAATGGTACGATTAATTAAATAGTTATGAGTTGTGTGATATAATCTGCTTCTTAAATATGTATATGTTAAACTTGAAAATTTTGATACGATTAATTAAACAAGTCATGTTCGGATTGAACATTTTATATTATACATATGTGTCGATATGATGCGACACGATACGAATTGTCACTCTTAGATTATAGCATGCGAAAGGAAAATGTTGTCTTTTTTTAAAAAATTAAATTATGAATTAATAAATTTTATCT
Source organism: Omphalea diandra (assembly GCA_949677035.1). Lineage (NCBI taxonomy): Eukaryota > Viridiplantae > Streptophyta > Magnoliopsida > Malpighiales > Euphorbiaceae > Omphalea > Omphalea diandra. The sequence goes on along the minus strand of CATIWR010198955.1, from coordinate 28,697 downwards.
CTATTAATTTATTATAATTATTTATTTTTAAGATATTAAAGCACTAAATTTACTTTTGAACAACTTTTATTATTATTATTATTATTATTATTTCTACTGACTACTTTTATTGAAATAGTTGTTATCATTTTTTATGATTTGCAAATATAAATATTTCTATAAATAAGAATTATTAGTTTATCCAAAATTAATAAATTTTATAAATTTATTTATATCTTAAAAATTATATAAAAAATTTAAAAGATACATAATAGATATATAGCAAATATTTAGAAAGATTATAAAAATAATTGATAAATTAAAAACTTAGAAAAAAAATTTAAGAATAGCTATTCTATTATTGATTTAACCTATTAATCTCATAGTACAAAATACATGTAATATAAAATTCGTTAATCAATATCTAAAATTTAATTTCTTATTAAAGATATTTTAGTCAACATGAAATATAAATAAAGTCTTTTGTATATAACATATACAAAAATGATAGTTATTATTTTGAATTTAAAAATTTAATGAAAAATATTTGAATCTTTTACATTTAAATAGTATTTACCATTCAGTTCAAAACAATTAAGATTTTAATAAAATTTAATTTTAAATTTACAAAAAATATCGTGTATATTAAAAAAGTATAGAAAACATTAAACTTGAATTTAATATTTGAAAAAGGTACAAATACAATAGTTAATGTTTTAAATAATATGACAAAACAAAATAAATATGAATCACATGAATTTACGTAATTTTCTTCTTTACTAAAGTGCTTATTGCACTACAAAATTTCTGAAAACAAAAATTTTGGCCTTTAGGCTCTTTATTATAGATTATAGTCTTATAGATATTTTTATTTTTTGTCCAAGGAAGGTACCCAGGTTTGGATTTTTAAACTAGCAATTTTCATTACTGCAGAACATCAGAATTACAACCTAACAAATCTTAGGATTGAGAGAGAACTAGGCTTATTCAATTGCCAATTGAAGGGGCATCTCTTTTGTGCAGTGGCATTTGCTAACCAATCAATCACTTTGCTTCACTCCTAACAAAACGAAAAACAATATTAGGGTGGATTCTATAATAAAGTTATTTATGATGCTACAATATTATGGTGGATTCTATAATAAAGTTATTGATAATGTCACGATATCAGGATGAATTCTACATTAACGTTATTCATAATTCTATTAAATAATGTGGTTTAATCCAGTAATGAATAATAACTATATTTAATTCAATGATTTCTAATAATATCTAATCTAACAGTGAATAATAATTTTTATTTAATCTAACAATAAATTATTAATTACGATACTGTAATTTAAAGTTGAACAGCATTATACTGTTCATCCAATATTAGATGTCGTTAACTGTCTGATGTTCGAACCGAAGCAGAAGAGTTACATGGAGAGAGGCTTGGGTCGTGGACAGCTTGAATAAGGTTTAATGAATCTGATTCAACAATAATCGGATAAAAAAACCTGCCGATGGCATAAACAGTAGGCTCTCTGACAGCTAAGGCTTCAACCATAAAAGGAGACACAAATCTGAGTTGCCTAGTTTCCACCCTTTCCCCACTCCAAGTTCCTCTATTCGTAGGAACAGGATACCCTTGGAAGACGCTTGAGCATACTTCAACATTCTCCAATAGAGCTTCGTTGGCTTGTTGGATGTTGCTAAGCGGCTTTGGAGTTACTTCCTGAAAACCAATTCATTTCTAGCCAACCAAATGAACCAAGATAGAAAGGCAATCAAGCCAACTTAATTGGATCTTCTTTAAACATACCCGATAGGGCCAATTTTCCCCACCATTCAATACAGAAACCAATATCATCTTGGTTGGGGGAATACCTAAGTCCACTACAGCTCTGGCCGCATTGCAATAAAAGATTAAGTGCTCTATAGATTATGGGGCTGAGTTACACAATGAACATACCTCAGAGACAGCCTGAATTCTTTTATGAAGATTGACGTTGCATGCAAGTGAGTTGGAAGCCGCCCTCCAGAGGAAAATTCTGATTTTCAAGGGGACCTTTAAGAGACAAATGCTGTTCCAGAGCCCCTTATTAGCTCGAAAGAGATGATGACGGCTACTGCTGGGATTGATCATGGGCGGCATAATGAGCGTGATAACATGATCTCACAGTAAAGCTATCATTGCGAGTAAAAACCCAGCTCCATGTTGCCTGCTTAGGGGAAATTGCAAAAGAAACTTTCTGAATTGTCTGTATTTCTTCTTGAGAAAATAAACTCCTCAATAAAGGCAGTTCCCAATTTCTTGCGAATTTGTTTGTTAGTCTATCCACCGGAGGAATTGGAACATTAGGAGGTGGGCGAGAGCCAATACGAAACTGAGGCATACTTGGAACCCAAGAATCCTTCCATATATTAGTCGTAAAGCCATCCCCTATATTTTTAATAAGCCCATTGGAAAGAGCTTTCCTCCCCTCCAGCAGACTTTGCCATAGTCAAGAAGCTCGCCAACATGGAGTGACTTGAAGAAAGTTACACGTCGGAAAATATATGCCTTTTAACATTCTAGCCCAAAAGGTATCCTCATTATGTATCAATTGCTAGCACTATTTTGCAAGGCATTATTGAACAAGGCCATTTTATGAAACCCCATCCCTTCCCCTGCCTTGCTTTTTGTAAGCCGCTGCCAGCTTACCCAGTGAAGGCTACTTTCTTCCGTTGCTTGTTTCCACTAGAACCTTGCAGCAAACTTGTATAACTCCCTAGCTCTAGTTAAGGGAAGTTTGAATATAGACATCAAGGTATGTGGGTATTGATCGGAACACCGATTAACCATCACTTCCCTTCCCCACTTGGAATAATGACCCTTTCCAACCTTGAACCTTGAGGTGGGCTCTCTCTTTTAGAAATTTTAGAGTCTCCACTTTAGATTTGAGATGATGACCCTCTTTTTTTTTTTCCGAAGATATTTATACCTTGTGAGAATATGAATTTTTTCCTTTTTTTACGCTGTATAGTTTTTGCTGACATTTTTACTTTTTTTGACGGTTATTTTCTTCTTTTATTCTATTTTTATACTGTACAAACCCACAAAATAATTAATAGTCCTCTTTTTTTTTTTTTTTGTAAAAAAAAGAAAACTTAGACTATCACGGAGAATGACACAATTGAGATTCTTAAAACGCCAATTATTTATTTAATTTAATTTAAAATTAAAAAATTTTAAATAATTTAATTTATATTTAATTTAATTTGATTTACAGATACATTTAATTTTAATTTAATTTAAAAGCACCAATTATCAGTTTACTTTAATTTGAAATTAAAAAATATTCAATTTAAAATTAAAATTTTGAAAATAATTAAATTTATATTATTTTAATTTGATTTATATATTAAGTTAAATTTAATTTAATTTATAAATAGACTTGATTGACTTGATTTAAAGTATTTAAGAAGTAATTGTAATAATTTAAGAATAAATTTATTTTTTATTGATTATATTTTAATCGTTAATTGTATAAATCAATTATAAATATGTTTATAACTGATTTATAAATAGTTGATAATATATTTATAAACAGTTGACAAGTTATAAACAATAGATTTATAAATGAATGACAATATATTTATGATAATTTTACAAGTGGTTGACAATATATTTTATAACTGATGTTGATAATTAATTTATAAGTGATTGATAATAAGATATAGCACTGTAGTTCTTTTATAAATACTAAATTTGTAAACTGATATTATTTTTGATAATTTACTATCTACATTATATTAAATTTCAAAATTTTGTATTAATAACGTTAAATAAATGTAAAATGGAAAAAAAAATTAAATCTTTTAGTCCAACCCGCGAAATTCTTCTCAATTCGTTTGCTTTTTTTTTTTTTTAGCAAAAAGCAGAAACTTTATTAATAAAAAACAAACAAAGCTGGCACATCATGTGAGACCAATATGTTCTGGAACCTCCTCAAGCCAACACAGTAAAGACTATGCGTGGCATACTGAGACGAAGAATGAGCCATCTGGCTTGCTCCTTTGTTAATAAAATTGGTCTCCTCAATTGCACGCTTTTCCTCAACTCTTAAATTCCCCACCTTCAATTTCCATATCATAAACCATGGATTGTCTCTCCTGTCATGCAGAGTTCGCCATAGCCACCTGCGATGCTACAACTCGGATCGCACCAGACGTAAGAAAAACAAACAACTCAACACCACAAATCAACCTATTACTGACAACATTAACATCAAACATTTCGCTTACTCCTACCTCGTCCAAGCCGCCAATGCCTTTTTCGTCGATGGTAGCCACGACACCGTCTACAAAGCCTCCCTCTATGACGGCACCTGCTGCTGGTAAAGCAAAATGCTGCAAAGCGTTTTGGATAGAGCTCAAGAAGAAAACGATAATGCAACTGCTGCTGGTAAAGCAACTGACCTCTTTATATTTACCTGCATAATTGGAGCGTAAATGAGCAAATTGATGCACGTTCCTGTTTTTTCGGAAAAAAAGAATTCGCTAACGTATTTTTGTCTTTTATTTTTCCTAAATTGGTATTCCTGTACAAAGCACTTTAGATTTCCTCACTATGTTGGAAGGCCTGTACCTAGGCTTAGATTATTCAAGGGAAAAGGCTCGCTGGTTGGATAGTAGAGTTAGCGAAGGCCAATCATATTCATGCAGTCAGGGGCCACATTAGTGTAAGCAGAACAGGTTGTCTAGCATCTTGTCAACTTTTTGGTCTCTGATGAGGTTTCCAACCATGCTGATTAAACGTTAGTAATGATCCAAGTCTTCTTGTGAATTATTTGGTTGCTTAATTTTGTCTCAATATTGTTCAGGTCCGAGATCAGGATATCATCTATGGACTTGCTGTAATATGTTTACAGGGCAGAGAAAGAGCTTGGAGATGGTTGAAAGTATGCAGTTTCTGATACTCAGAAAATAATGAAAACTCATAGAAGCATTGATTATTAACCTTAACAAGGTTTGATTTGCTGGGTCATAACGCAGGAAAACTGGGACCATATCTTGAGAAAATATGGAGCTGCACTGCTAATCATCCATTTCATTGGAGATATCATCTCAACAGTAAGTAATTTTGCCTACATATGAACAATTGCCTGGACCACCTTAAGAATGCTTTTCTGATAGCCAATAGCTATGCTTGGAAACCAGACCAAAAATCAGTTTTGCATAACACATACAAATAAGGATGGTTAAGACAATTGAATAACAGTATTTTACTTCTTAAGGGCATCTTTCTCCCGCATGATTACCACAGTGACAAGTTGGAAGGTATTCAAATACATGAGATTCTCTAATAATCATGTGAAAAAACAAAACAAAAGAAAATCATTTCTTGAAATTGGACTGTTTGGTGAAAAGCTGATTTCGCTAGGGCCTAAATTTATACATGGCTAGTCAACTGTAGCAAACCATTTTCCTGTTATTGCTATTAATGGGATTGACTTGGTTTGGCAGTTCTGCAGCAATGAAAACGCCGATGAAGTGACAATTTTTTGCAAGTAGGGGGAATCCTTCCATTGCTATGAATTTGAAGTAATCCATAGAGAAAGAAAGAATCAAGGCAAGTTGGATACAAAGTATAGAGCAAGAAAATTCCCTTCAGGAGCTACTCAAACAACTGGGTTGCAAAAGATAACTTTTTCTAAATTATACTTCTTGACCAACTTTTTTTCAAAATGCAGAATACCTAAATATGACAATGGCATGAATGTCAATATGCCAACCCACCAGCAACTCCAATCCTATGTGATTGCCCATATGCAAATGCAATTGCAAACCCATTACCTGCTATTGGCCACATGCCACATTCCAACAAATATTTCTCCCAAAGGACCCTACTCCAAACCGCAAATTATGCCAAAATTGCATCACCAATAATAAGAAAAAGTCCCGGCTACATAACCAAAATTAGCCAAATGTCACATGCATTTCCATCTATAATCATCACAATTCACAACACAGTAAGTCCATCTCAGCTTGAAAACTACATACAAAATTACAAATTAAAACCTCTAACCCCCCAAAAGAATAAAAATAAATGCACTAGCATAAACATACAAAAGAACAATCCATGTCTATTTTTATTTTTATAGAACTCCCTATATAAACACTATATGTATAACTTAATTTCATCTGTTTCACTGCGAGTCGGAACAGAAAATCAACACAATCCTCACCAAAAATAATAATAATAAAAATAAATAAATAAATCAATTTAGCTTGGGCCTTCTCCTTCAACTGTACAAGGACCTGGGCCAAGATTGGACCTCCCCGTAACAGAGTTAATCTTCTCCAGCTTCAAACCTGCTCTAAATCTTGCAATGAAATTTTCAGCCTTTGTATTCACATCTGGACTTGGACAAAACATTGGCGTCATTCCCATTCTTGAATCATTCGCCATTGGACTTGAATCCTTATCTGATGCTTCCTCAATATCCAAATCAGGCGACCCACTTCGCGAACTGTTGAAACTCGCCACTCTAACATAGTCACCATCACGCACAAACTTCCACGATGCCATCTTGAACGGCGGCGGCGGCGGCGGCGGTAGTGGAATCAAAGGTGAGGCATTGCCACTCTCCACATTCTCTTCCAAAGGACCCGTCGTTGTCTTCACTGTTTTCACCGGTTGACCATGTGTCGTGACTTCGGGAGCGGTTCTTGATGATGCTAAGGCTTTGGAAATGAGTACTTGCCGTGGCTGTGGAACTGAATGCAGTTTCTTGGATTTGTCTTTCTTGGAAGAGAAAATACTTTGGAAGAAATGGGGTGGTGGAGGCGGCGGCGGCGGAGGCGGTGGAGGGGATGGTGGTGGTATTAAAGACAGAAAAGAAGGTTCAGGATCGTCGAACAAGCTTCCAAGATTTTCAACACTCTTTTGTCTTTGCTTCTTTCTCTTTCGTCTAAGCGAAATCAAGAAATCTTTACCTCTCTTTTTCTCGTTCTTGCTGAACCTTGGCGGCGGTGGAGGCGGAGGTGGAGGTGGTGTTGGTGGTATAGAAAAGTTCTTGCCTTCCAAGTCTTCGTTATCTTCTTTTCTCTTTTCATGCCCAAGATCTTGATATGTTCTCTTTACCTTTCTTGTCACAGCTTTAGGTGGTGGCGGAAGGGGAGACAGAGGTGGAGCCAGCGGCGATGGTAGCGGAGTAGGAGATGGAGGAGGTGGTGGTGTGTACACAACTTCCTTTACGTAAGTATCACCAGCTATATCTTTAGTACCAACCTCTTGTTCTGCTTGCTTAGGTTCTTGCTCTTTCTCTTGTTGCTGCTGCCGCTGCTGCTGCTTTTCTTGTTCTTGGAACCGCCAGTAGCTGTTAAGATGGATATCATCATAAAATCGCCACCGTTCATCATTATTCACCCATAACGATTCTTGCCGTAGATCGGGGTATGAACGGAAACTCCTCAACCTGGTCAATGTATTATAGGCCGTCCGATCTGGATGATCGTACCATCTACGAGCAAGGGTTGATGAGTATGATCTTTGGACATCTTCTTGTACATTTGATAGGCTTTGATAACTTGTACTTTCGCTGTTGGTATAGTTATTATTATTATTATCGCTGTTGCTGTTTCTACTAAGAAATCCACACACGACAGCAAATAGGACTAAAACAAGATTAAGAGAGTCCCAACTTTTCTTGATCAAGTTTGGCCTAAATATTTGGGAAGTAAAAGAAACAACAGAAGGGACAATAATGAAAACAAAAACAATAGCTATTACTAGTAGGACAAGAAGGAGGAGACCAGAGTTGAGAAAGATAGAGGAGACTTGGCGGCGGAGGCGGCGGGGAGAGGTGGTCTGAAGCCAGAAGGGTGGCAAGTCTTCCTCTTCTTCCATTACTTGAGATTTTTGGGTGTTCATTTGATTAGATAGAAAAGGAGAGAAGAGAGAGCTTTTGGTAGACACTTTGGCTATGCTTTTGAAATTTATGCCTTTCTTTTTGAGATGTTTGCTTGGTGAGGCTTTGCTTTTGCATGCTTTTCTTATAAATAAGGCATTATTAAGATTAGTATAAAAGTATATGAAGAATGGTGGTAATGATTCCTTATACAATAAGATGGGTTTGTATAATTAATTATCCATATGAGAAGTAATTAATGAAAATCACAGGGAAAATGGAAAAAGAGTGGCAAATATCACATGCTGCCTGCCACTATAGAATGACAATGGCAGCTGTATATCAAACATGCATATCATGCTAACACAACATATGGTGGTATTTGGTATTCAATGCAACATATGATTTGTGAATGAGTTGTGGGCAAGTTTTATTCAACATGGTTACAGTCTGTCAGCAGTAGAAAAGTAGAACTAAGTTGCTAGATTTAATTATTATATTATATTCTAACTTATTGTATTATTAATGTTTTTATTCATTTTCATGTTCGTCAGTTTTTTTGATAGTACTATTATATACTTATTTAATAGCTAATTATCTTAATTATTACATTCTCATTTGATAGCTAGTTATCTTAATTAATGACTAATATTGAAAACATATTAAATTAATGGTCAAATGTTATATGATATTAAATGTATAATAAAAGAATTTGTAGTTAAATTGAATGGTTGGAGATGATATTTCGAATAAATTCTCAAGTAAAAATTATAAATCCAATAATATAAATATTAGTAGGAGTGTTAAATATGAATTAATAAATCTTTATTAGATAAAAACAAGATCTGAAATTTGATTTTGAAAAGCATTACATGTCATCTACAAGATCAAAAGATCAAAATAATACTAATAATAATAATGATGATGGGAAGGTGTTGACAAAAACAAATGGGAGAAACAAGTAAGTGGCTGGGATGGAAAGTTATACAAGGATCCTATGATTGCCTTTTGTCCGTTCTCTATTTTCATAATGCAAACATGGTCTTATTATTATAATTACTATTATTGCTTTAGAAAATATTAAAAAAACAGAAAGAAATAATGATAGCGGCAGCACAATGGAAAACGAGTGAAAAAAAAAAAAAAAAGAAGAAGAAATCCATAATTTCTGATTAACACTGAATTTTGGTCGAAGTCAGAAATTACGCGTGTAACAAAAGTATTAACTAAGCTTTGCTTTTAATTTAATACTAATAATTTTGAGTCCTAATTATGACGTAATAAACTAAAAAGTGGCAAAAAGAAAACGCGTATTGATTTGTTACAAAATCAAAAAAAAAAAAAACAACTGTTTATTGCTTGGCGTGCACACGTTTCAAACTCTTTTGAGACACAACACACGCTTTGCAAACAACAATAGCTGGCTCTTTGTCATGCCATTTCCGGATGATGTGGCGTATTTACTAATACCAAAATTAGACATAGATTTTGAATGAGATGTTATGTGGACGACATTCATCATGTGATTGCTGGCTTTTTTTAAAAAAAAAAAAATTCCAAATTAGACATTGAATTTAAAGTTTCACAAGAAAGCTGATGATTTTGGCTTGCTGAATTAGTACCGGATTTGTCTGTTTACAGCTGGCTTTGAACCTTATTAAGACAGTATCTTGAGATTCAACTATCTTAATTACTGACCCAATTCTATATTTATATTTCATTTGATCTTTTAAAATGAGATGAGTAGTCTTTAACTATTATGTATTATAATTTTTCAACTACTTTGCAACTTTTAACTGTTAATTTAAATGATTAAGAGAGTTTATCCTTTGGTAAAATAAATTTTGATTAGCACTAAAAAAAATTTATTTTTTTCAAATATATATTACATCCATGTTTTAGTTATTGTGTAATTGATCCCCCAAGAATATCACCATATATGCTCAAAAATTTTATATTAATAATTCCCTTCATATATTTGAGAGGAATAACTATTCTTTCTCTTTTTGTTTTGTTTTCTTTTTTTCATTGGGTAAGAAATTGCAATTGCCATCTCCAATAAGCAACTATTAGGTCCCTATACAGAAGTTGTTTTCTTTTTTATTTTCACAGAAAAGAAGTGTCTTCTCTTCCTTCCCAAGACTTCGTTTTCCGATGTATCCTAGTGGTGCTATTCTATGGGTTCCTTGCATTTGGGAATCATCAATTCTGCTGATTTTAACACCAAAAGGTCTATGATGCTAGGTTGGCAATTACTAACAAAATGCAACTGCAGCTTTTGGCCAGGCAGTAGGTATGTCGAAGGCAACTACTCCATGAAAATGCAATGAAATTATTTAAAAGTTGAAACTTTATCAATAGAATTCATCCTTCCTATTTAGGCCTTCAGTTTCTTCGTATGCCATCATTTCCCTATATTATTAACCCTTTCTGTTAAAGGAAATAGTTTTGATTTGCATCTGATGCACATATTCACATTCGTCAAGATTTGTGCAAAACCAATTATAACATTGCTGAAAATTTGAGACAATTCTGTTGCCAATTCAGTGCACAAAAAAGGAGTCCTTTGAGTGGCTAATTAGCTTTTGGTCTGATGATGGTATTGTTTTCCCGTACACACTCTTTCTTCATGTCTATATTTGAGTTTCTGTTTGATATTTGAGTTTCTGTTTGATTTAGTGTTTATTTATTCACATTCAGTTATTGAACATTCAAATGTTGAAAAAAAGTGCTTACTAAATATTAACGATTAATATTTTAATTTAAAAATTAATATTTAGTATTTAAAAAATATAATTGAATGTCAACAATTAATTTTTCTTGCTTTTAAATATAAAAGTTAATGTTTGAATTTTTTTGTTTAATATTCACTTTATACTTATTATTATTCACCATTACACAAATAAGTATTTTATATAAAATTAATTAAAATATAAGAATAATTATCTTTTTTATTATTTTATAACACTATACATTTAATTACTAAATTACCAAACATTTTATATTTATTTATTGTTCATAACTTATCGCTGACAATTGATCGCTAATTGTTTACCGCCACAAGCTAAACCAATCAAGCCCTGAGAGAGGATGTGAACTTTAGTTCATGTTGAGATTCTCTCAAACCTATAATGTATTCTTATTTATAGCAATGAAATAAATATCTATTGAGAGAAAAAAAAGAGAAAATTATTAATGATGGGATCGCATTTTATTATAACTTCTTTTATATATTCATAAAATCAATATCCATGCATAAAATAAATAAATACATTTATCTCCATGGCTCAAGAAATAGACAGAAGCTCTTGAGGCTACATTTTCATGTCATATCATTGAAGCATTATTGCAGCCTTTAGCTGCTTGAATGGATCAGCCTTTATTCATCCACTGAGGAACTAAATCGAAAACACGATAGTGAACATGGAAAATGAGACATGAAGTACCGCTTCCTAGTTCCCGTCAAAGACTGTCAAAGGTCATGAGACTCATCCCATTGTGTGAAGATTCATTGACTCTTCCACTTTAATTTGCTGAAAAGTGGAAGACTCAATGAATCTTCACACAATGTGATAATTCACCTCTGAAAGCATGGGCATCCTTAAGAGGACTAATTCATGAATGATAAGGGGCATACATTCTTCACTTTTCTATCCAAAATGACAATTCATGAAGCTGACAATTCATAAGAGAAATAATTCACGAAATCCCAGAGAAAGCTATTGAGGGTATTAGTTCAGGAAATTTGAGAAAATTTGCTATTACCTTTCATTGCCAAGTTACTAGTACTTACAATTTATGAGGATTGCTGTACTGAAAAATTTTTCCCTAAAGAATTTGAATATTTTCATTTTCTCAAGAATATAATACGTTATATAAGTTGTCCTAATAATACTTTTTTTTGGGGGGGGGAGGGGGAGGGTGAGGAATTGCAAAACTAAAGAGTGCATCACTCAATTTGAACTACTATATGTCAGTTTATATTTCCCATTAAAAGGACATTATACATTATGTACAAGACTCAGAGGAGAAAAGGTAAATGCTATGAAGCTCAGATATTCAGAATTTTGACAACACTTACCTCTCTTCCTTCCGTTGGAACTGAAGGATCTAAGTCTTAACTACATGCATCAGTTTCATTTTTTTCATAAGTGTGGCAATTACAAGGATGAAACTGTGATGGTCAGGCAGCCAAAGCTACCATGCATATTGTAGCCTGCGATAGTCAATTAGCATCTTGAATCAATAAGAGGATAAAGGGGAGATAAATAGCGTATTCTTTATTGAATAGATAACAATGAAATGTAATGGTACAAGTATTAGCATAGTCCTATTCATCTAAGAATGTGAAAAACTTTTCCAGAACAATTCAAGTCACTAATTCCACTAATGCGTTATGAATAAGAACATGAAATTTCAAAAAAGAGCATGCTTTGTTTTTACAAGAAATAACTCACTCATAATGATCTACGCGCCCTGTAAGTTTATGATACCTATAATTCAAGAGTAAAAATTTCTTCCAGCCAGCAAATTACAAAGTAAACTCCAGTTCAGGTAAGAATTTTTCACATTCAAAAGATGAAGAGATGAAATTTACCTTATAGCCATTATAAAAAGTGAGTGCAAAAAGAAAAAAACATTAATCATTAATACTCACAGCTATTACGCAGGCAGCCAGCCCTGATCGTTCCCTTGGATCCTTATGATAGTGCTTGCCCAAGTAAAGAATAGTTGTAAAGTACCATATCAATGGGCATGCAATCCAAGCAAGAAACTGAATGGCAAAAAGGCACACCTGTGAGTGAGTGTATGTGTGTGTGTGAAAAAGAAAACTTAAGAGTGAGCAAGTGCAGAAAAACTCACGAAATCCATCCAACTCCACAACCGAAGCAAGGAAGAGGCTTATCAAAAATTCGCAACCAGGGTTCCTCTGCATCCCTAATAGGAATATACACACCTTCTCCGTTGTCCATAGCATGAATTGAGTGGCCTGTGTTCGCCAAAACACCTTAAGCAACCTTGTCTAGATAAATTTGCTGAAACAAGAATATAAGTTTCCTAGGACAAGAAGAAATAGTAGGCATCTTAAATCTTCTCATTCACCAACCAAAAAAGTTGTTGCATAGATCAAGTAAAGAGCCATTCCCAATAAATACAGGCCTAAATGGTAGTTTTTAGGGAAAAGCTAAAATTTTACAAATCAAACTATAGTTGAGTAAAATTTAGGATAACAGATAGGTGGAGACATTTTGGAACTGTCCAAAGTAAACAATATCTCAGAATTATTACATGAATCTTTCCACGTGGATTAATATTTCTTGGTAATTACAATATAAGATTGATAAACATCAACTAAATTTCATAATGACAATGACGTAGTAGGAAAAGCATAATGCCTAAATTTGGCTTCTTGGTAAGTGAGAGTGGTAACTGTATCATCTCCCAGAGCAAAGAAGGATATCATCAGATTCTACACAAGATACAACTAAGTTAACTGAATCACATCCATTAAAACCACATCATTTCCCAAAGAAAGGGAAAAAAAATGAGGTTTTCCCCCTGGATGACCTGGCTAGAATTGATAAAGCAGAATGAATCAATTCAAAGCATGGACACCTTTATATCAACAAAACAAAATTTCTTTTCATTCGATTGTGTCGAGGGTGTTCCACAGTAAATGGTCATCCTGATAAACAATTATAACAGAAAACTGAACCAAACCAACCAAATAGTGTTGGTTCAGTCGGTATAATCATTTCGGTCGGCTTATGCTCACTCTTAACTTATAAGCAAAAGAAAATTAAAAACCTAAGGGTTTTAAAAGAATCTTGATATGGCTAAATTTAGAATGCTATTCCCCTCCCTGAATAACATCTCAGCATGTCTAAATTTGACAAAAAGGCCTGAAAATTATATCTCAATGCCTTGAATGACCATTCCATTTCCAGGATTCCCCTCAACAAATAAATCAGGAGTTCAAGATGTCTAACAGACTAACAAGAGCCATGTGTAGATTATGCTTATCCCCAGAGTTTCTTGCATCTCTGGTAGCAATAAATTGAAACAAGAAAATATATATCACAGGTGTATGACCAAACATTAGATCTACAAACTAATCCATACATCATAAGCAAAAAAGATAATATGATTGGCATAGAAATAGAGTATTCTGGTCCATTCGTCCTAGAAATGAATTAGAGAGCCAGTATGCTGAATTCTTCCCTCCTTTCCTCTAAAAAAGCTGCAAGATGACATAACTATCAAATATATAACAGCATCATAATGAAGCTGCAAATACAAAGATTACAGAGATTAATTGACTCATCGGGCAATCTTGCACTTCTATATCAAAACTTTAAAGACTTAGATCATGTGTGAGACAAAATAAATTACAGGTCCCATGAAAGACAGTTCACCCCTGCAAAAAAAAAAAAAAAAAAAAAAAGGTTGTCACTGAAAGGAAAAAGATGGAAGCTACTCCACAAAACAAACGAGAGAAAAATAATTGTAATATTACTATAAAAATTGAGATTCCATGTAAATGAACTTTACAAGATGGTATTGATAATGAGGTTAGGGCCATCCAAAGTACAACATCAGAGAACAAAAATTACTTCAATAGGATTTAAGAGGCAAAAGGAATTTTCTTTTACATTTATATAAGCTTGTTTATTACTTAGTAAGAAGGTTGGCTTGAGAATCAATTCAAGTATCTAACCAAAACCCCCAACATCAATGGATACCACCACATTCACATTACTTAGAAGCAAAGGCAATACCTCAACTGACAAATTTTAATCACTTAGCTTATGAATGATACTTACCAAGAATATTTTGTTTCATAAAAAGTATATTGAGGATGCAAATAGTCAGTGGAATGATAGCACAAATGGTCATAACAAACAACCCAAGGAAATCCTTGAACAAAATCAGCCAGCATAGTTTCATTCAAAGATAATTCCGAAATCCTCTTACATCTGGGAAGATCCTGTAAAACCCACCAAAGATATGACACGTACTTGGTCCATAGGAATTTATTTTGGCTGAAATTTTTCTACAGGATAAAGCAATTTGACAATGCAACAATACAAGCCTAACTACAATAATAGATAGAGCTAATCAAAAAGTAAATAACAAAAACCCCATGAGACATAGAACTCAGGAAAGGAAAACCCCATATTCTAGCCAATAGACTCCCTCAAAATCCATGAAGAAATGCAACGCATAAATGCTCAAGCTTTTCTTTAGCGTCACTTCAACAAAAATTAAGAAACTAAAATTCCCCCCAGAAAAATCATCGATTTCTACTTGGAAATAAATACACAACGCTAAAATGGGAAATCTTTATGCTAATTGCCCCAAAACTGGTGTTACAGATATATTTGGGCAAAGAATTAAATATCCTCAAGACCCATCAAGAGATTGGCTATGCAAGAACAAAAGATAAGTATGGGAGAGCTTACGATAGTAATAACTGAGTGAAATTAGCAGGGGAGAAGTGCTGATGATCTTGAAAAAATGGAAAAAAGAAGCGAGCTTTATGACTGCGGTGGAGGGGTTTTGCTTTTACTTGTTTTTCAAAAAAGGGCGTTTAGGTTAGTGTCTTCTCCGTTAAAGTAATGGCCTGATCAATAATGAATAGAAGATGGAATGGTATAATAGACTACTTACCTCTTTTTTACTGTTTCATATGTGGAGCAGTGGACTAATGGAGGGGGCGGTAGGACTGGAAGATTTGATATTTCCAAGATAAATATTTTTCTTCTTCTCATTATGCTTCATTCCCAATGCAAAAAAACTTCACATAAACTAGAAAAAGGTTACTACTTGAATTTTTACTTTTGGAAACTTTATATGATATAAACAAAATATAAAAACACCCACAAATTCATGGGTTTTTAATTAGGATGTGATTGAGTTTCTAACTCAGTACCTCAAATTTAGAGTTGAATTTAATAGAATAATTCTTGCTATAAGTCAGTATATATTATTTAAATATTATATTATAATAACATTTTAATATATAGTTATTGCTATATATGAGTTGTATAATTTAGCTATTATATTAAAATAATTATTTAAAATATTTAATTTTTTATTGTTAAATATTATATTAAAATAATGATATTTTAATGTTTATTTTTATTATTATTATTCATTTATTAATTTTTTTTTATTAATTTAATTATTTTTTTTGATAGCCTATAAAATCATGGAGAGAGTTGAATTAGACATTAAACTTCAGAAATAGAGTATATTATCTATTAGAACAAGTTAGTTATATTCTCAAGCTTTATATTATATATATACAATCAAAATAAAAGAAAAGATTCTTTAAAATTTTTTATGAGTTACCATTTTTAATTATTTATGTTTTAAATATGAAACTTGATTTTTTAAATGTAAGTGGAAAAAAAAAATCTTTAGCCATACGTGTAATTTGAACCTTCTTATGTTAAGATAAATATTTCTTTTACAAAATGATTTATATAGACATTTAAAAAATAGATAAAAAAGATAAAAATCAATATTAATCTACGTATAAATTAAAGATGTTCAAAATCTCTTATTAATTTTAGAGATTTATCTAACTATTTATTTGTATAGAATGATAAATATTAAATTTATGTAATATATATACACATATATATATATGTGTGTGTGCGCGGGCGCGTGTAAGTGTCATTAGCTTATCAATTGATAATAAATCATTCCATAAAATATGATGTATGAACATCTGAATATACATATTTATTAATAACAAAATTTTAGTATAAATTTTAGAATCAAATATTTTGACGTATCAATTTGTTCTTGGCGTAAGTCTGATATTATAAATTTTTTAGCAAAATCTTTGAAATATAAAATTTGATAGTACTTTAATCACGACTATTATTTTGAGTATTATTTATATTCGAAACTCACGAAATAACATCTACTCCAGCCTGGGCTTCCTGGGCTGGGCTGATTACAAACCAGGAAGCCCTTGCATAACTTCATCTTAAAGATATGGTCTTCTTTTAACCCCCACAATTAGGGTTTCACAGTCAACTTCACTCATTAGAAGTTTCTGTTTGGTCGATGAGAAAGCAAAGGAAAACATCCGGAAAAAAGAAAAGTTCTGTGCTTCCTTCGTAACTCTCTGCTTTGGTTCCATCTCCCTAAAAAATTCAGGTAATTTTGCAGTTTCTTAGCTCATTCCACTTCAATCATGTGCTTTGTATATAAAACACAAGATCACAGATAAAAGGAAGCAGTTTCCCTATAATTTTCGTTTGTTGATTGGTAAAATTGAGTTAAAGAACTGATTTTTTTTTTTTTTGTTTTGTTGAGAAATAGGAAGTTATTACTATGGCGGCAGAATTGGAGTCACAGTTCGGTGGCAATGGCCAAGAGTCACCGCAAACAGCAATCAAGAAATCGAAAAAGAAAAGAAAGAGAGAGAAAGAGACAACCTTTAATGCGACTGTGCCAATTCAAAATGAGGAACTTCACGAGCAATCACCTATGGATGTCAAATTTGACGCCATCTATGATTGTCCAGACAGAACTCCTCCAATAGTGGGCTATTTCCCTTCTGGGTATAGGCCACTTAAAAATGATGATGTGCAGAGTTTGGAGGAACCTAGTTATGAACCAATTGTTAAGTTTTATAGGAATGCTCAAAGAAGCAAGATTGAGAAAAACTCTAGTGAAAAGAATGAGAAATGGAGAAGTTCAGAAAGGTTGGAACTTGTTGTGAGTCCTAAGGGATCCAGCGTTGAGTTTGTGGGTAAGAGCTACAAGGGTGAGGCAATGGCTGCTCAGTTGTGTACTTATGCACTTGGGGTTCTTGATAAAAAGACTCAGACTTTGAAGATTATGCCTATTGCTGGAAATAAGGTATATCCTGTTGTGTTTTTATAGGGCTTTTATATTGGTATAGATTGGATTATTAGTTTTCTTTTTCTGTGCATGGTTGAATGTGTTAACTTGTTTATGTTGGATGGTCTCCTGGTTTGTGCTTCACTTCTATCTGCAATTGAGTTTGTTGTAAGTTATTCACTAATTGGTTTCTGAGAAACAGAGAAGGAAAGATTAAGGGAAAGAAATACAAATTCTGAAAATTGTTTATTATGTGAAATTGGTATTAAAGTGTCTGCCACATTATGCAATAAATGTTGAAGATGGTAATATTTTTCTAATAGATTTAGTTAATTCGCATTGGCGTGGTGACAACTTCAAACTTTTGACTTATTACTGCTCTACAAAGAGAATTCTTATCTAATGGGGCTCAAGAAGTTTGATGTCAGCCTGTTGATGTATGCCATAAGGCAACAATTCTGGGTGCTTAGAACCCTGGTTGCTGTTTGAAGGCATTAACCTAATGTGCATTTTGTAAGATGCAATTTTCTTATAAACAAGGATTGTTTGTGTTCTATATGTGTGTTGTGTGTGTGTGCGTGCATGTATAGGTCAAAGATTATAATTTTATTGTGAACTATATGCAATTTTGCAATATGCTTCTTGTTAGCTATTTCATACTATTAGAGGACAATTTTTAGTTGTTTGAGCTATCTTGCACTAAGTTGGAATTGAAATAGAATTGTTTAGTCCAAACATGCATTGAAGCATTAGCATAGAAGGGCTAGGTGCACAATTATTGATAGACTTGATAATTGAACTTTTCCCCCTAATACTCTTTGCCAACTCACCATGTTGGTTTTTTTTTTTTGGCCCAATTCACATATGGACCATGATAATTGGACCATAATTGGGATTTGGTTTTTTCACAATGTCTCTAACTTACCACTAGTGTGTAGCTCAGGGGATAAGAAAGTATAAATTGTCATGAATATTTATTCCTCAAGTATTGTTGCATGACAATGTTGTTCGACGATTAATATTAGAGTATCAGGTTTCAGGTAACAAAATTGGACTTAGGGCCTGTTTAGGATAACTGTTGGATATAACTAATAGCTAACTTTATATTAAGTATTTCGTAAATTATATATAACTGTTATTGTTAATTTGTAAAATGACTAATAAGAATATATAATTGATTTATATTTTATAGTTTAAGTTAAATAAATTACATTAGACTTAAATATATAATAAAAAAATATATTTCTCGCATTTAAAATAATCATTCCTAGCTAACATTAAACTATGGGCAATTTGATCACATAGATTATTCATTTGAAGTGTTCCACTTTCTTGATGATCTGGGAATTTTGCGTATTTATTGAATGTGATATGTATTAGGGATCAATGAATAAAAGAAGTTTAAAAAAAGAAATTTTAGAAAAATATTTTTATCTTATATTATTTATTAGCAGCTGATGTTGAAAAACAACTCAAAATAGAAGAAGATTGTAACAACTGATTGACACATCAATAAACTATCAGTTGTTGTTTTTAATTTTGACTATGGGTGCCAGCCAGGTGTTAGTTGCACCCATCAACTATACCAAACCCTCCATTAATTCCCCTTGCCCTTTTTCCCTTCCCTTTTTTGCTATTTATGCCTCTCGTTTGGTTATAGACTCTATTGTGGCTTTGGTTGTGACAATAGATATTGAGATTGGAACCAAAAGTTCGAGGTGTAGATACTACTGATCAGGAACCAATTTCTCAAGAAAACAAGGAAGATAAGGCAAGGAAGCTTAATCAAATTTTTGGATCAAAGCGCAGTGTAATGCAGGTATGTTTACTTGCTTTTACGTAATTGAAGTATAAATTTCCATTCAATTGCATGTCCTCGTAAAGGATTTTATTGATTTTCTGGCAGGTAGAAAAAGTTTTATAATCTTAATCTGTTTTGAATAGTATAAACTGATCCATATTAGTCAACTCCAACTAGTCTTGGATTAAGGCTAAGTTACGGTAAGCAGATAACCAAGGTTTTGTAATGAATCTTTTGTAACTGATGAGATATTAGCTTTTCTTTCTGATTTGAGTGGTGCTGGGTTAGGGATATTATGTGAGATCTGTGAGCGCTACAGAAGTAACTATTGTTGGTTGTCGTAAAACTTGGTTAGGGGAAAAAGGAAAGATAAACTAATTGATCCTGAACATTTATTTTGTGAGTTGTTTTTACTTTTTTTCCAATCAAAGGGCTGATAAGATATAATTTTGTGTGGTTGGTGGACTTGTTTCTTCTTTTTCAAATAGCTCTTGGCTGAAGAATGTCCATTCATTTGTGTGAATGTAGTAAATGGTATGCTGGTAATGAATATAGTATGTTTGCAGGCTCGCTCACTCACATCATAAGTACATAATATATATAGTAAAGGAAATAATAACACATTATATACTGATTATTAATTTCTTCTCCTCTTATCTCAACACAAACTTTTTAGGAACAAATTTCAATACAAACTGAATAACATCACAAAAAGCTATTGCAATAATTTATGCAGTTTTACAGGAAAAGGATATGCACTGGAGTAGTACATATCAAAAGTGTTAATAGCACCAGCCCAACCCCACTTGTATCTCTTAAATAGATGATCTTAAGATTTAGTTGGCCTCCAGTAGATACATATATCTTTAAATAAGTTTCTATATATCCTTGTAGTCGAAGTTAGCAAAATAATTAGGATTAAATGCTTTATAGAAGTTTGAACTCTTTTTATAAAGATTTATAAGTGGTATCTGTTTTGGATAGATTACCTAAACCAATTTGTCATTGATTTCTTTCTTTTTCATTATAGGATCTCAATATAAAGTTCCTATTTGAGAGACCACAACTAGGGTGCAATTTTCCTGAAGCCAATGTTGAGGATTTGCATAAAATACGGTGTTGGATAGTTTCTTGTTGCAATCTAACAATGAATTTTATGTCATGCTGCAGGATAAAAGAGCACAGGCTCTGAAGCGAGGAGATGATCTTGAATCTCAGGGGGAGTTGAAGAATAAAATTGACAAGGTTGTGGTAAACAAGGAAGCTCTTGAGAGTACCAGTGCAGAGGTTGCTCGAAATATTCCACCTCATAACTCTTCTGCTACCACACCACAGCAGGCTTATCCATTGAACAGGATTATTCTTACAGGAGAGTGGGATTTCCTTGAAGATATTTGTGAGATTTTGCAAGTAGGGGTAGAAGCAGTAAGCGAAGCGTACCCAGTTTTTGTTTCCAACAGAATCCATAAATTACAGGAAATTCAGGTAAAAGTATGTTAAGTTCATGGGCACAGGGATGGAATTTCACTTTTGGTTGTTATCATCCACTTCAGTTTGAAGTTTAAAATGAATGAAATAACTGATGAGAAGAGGCTATGATGTTGGAATTGGACGTTAAGAGCATAACTTTTGCATACCTGCAAAATTGATTCTTTTAGAATTTTCAGAACCTTCAAATTAGCTGTAAGTTTTGGTCATAGAATTCTTACTAAATCTTCGAAATACATCTATTACATGATGTATATAATCAACTAATCATTCATTTAGTAAATTCCCAATCTTTGAACTGTCCTAAATGGGAGGTGGAATTTTCCTCACTGTAAGTTTCATGCTGAATCCCTAATGTGTTACTATTGTTGCAAATTAAGAGGAATTTTGTTCTCCTTGATTTATGACTTCATTGCAATTTTATTTATAGAAGCACCTGTGCAATGACACTTCCTAGTTCCTCCTTTTGACAATTTACTATTTACTGTCTCGCGTTCAGTCCTCCAAGCGGAGAAGGGATGGAGGGGAAATAGCTTAGATGTTTTTCTTTCAATCCAGGGTGGTCTTGATACATATTTAGAATATTGGCATTGTAAATTGCAGGGCCTCTGTTTATTTTTTGTATTTTGTCGACTGGAAACAACCAGCTCATATTTCTATTATGCTTCTATTTGTAGGATGAAGAGGAGAAGAGGACACTATCTTGCATTTTCTCTTACATTACTCATCTTATAAAGTTTAGAGATCTGCATTCTTTGGATCGTGCTTCCTCGGCAAAGAAACACAAATTCCCGAGCATTCTTAACCAGAGATTTGTGCAGATGTTTACTCCAGAATCAAGAAGGCTGCCAGTTGAGAAAAATGATCTTCTCATTAGTTATGTCCTAGTGCTCACTCTATATGCTGATGACTTCAGGACTGATCCAACAGACATTGCCAAGGATTTGGGAAGTAGTATGAATGCTTTAAGAATGCATTTTTTGAATTTGGGGTGCAAGTTTGCACATGAAAACAAGTTGCCATTGGCAACCCTTCCAGTTCCTCTCAAATTCCCAACCCTGAGGCAGAGGCGACGGAGGCAGTAGTTGCATCAATGGTGGAAATTATTTTTTTTTTATTTTGAACTTTTTGTTGCTGTGATTGTTTGGTTGCAAGTAGTCCTACACCTCACCCTGGGAAGCTTCCAGCGAGGTTAGAAACGTTTTGGGGCTGGACCATATAGGAATTTTTTGTTCTGCCTTATCATGAGTTAGGAAATGTCTACTAAAATTATTGTCCATGCAAGAATATGATTGCAGCTAGTTATATGAATGAATCATGATTGTTATATTAATTCAAGTGCCATCTGACTAGCGGCTGATATTTTGAAGTGAAGTTTAACTTTTATTTGCGAAAAATATTTGGATGAAGGATCTAGCTTCTTAAACTTTTTCAAACAGATCTCTTAAACTCAAATTAACTATTTCGCCCAATTAAACTTATCAACTCAGATATTCAAATTTGACCATTAGCTTCTGCATGAAAATCACTCGTGAGTTCTGGTGAGTGAAAACTTTAATTTAATTAAAAATTTCACTAGTCATGTCATTCTTTTTTAGTTCTTGGATTAAAAGCTTAATTATTGATGAATCTAATATGGGTTATTGTTGCAAAACTCATTTTCTTTTTTTTCTTTTTTTTTTTGTGGATTTGATTCAATCTTTAATTTTCATCAATTCTTTTGTAAAACTCCTTTAATTACAGTATTTCAGTGTGTATTTATGTATTGCCCAATTTGTAGAACTTTTCATTTCGATACTATGTTCTAATGATTTTGGTACTCTGTTTTGATACCCTATTTTGGTTCATTGTTTGATGCGAAGTCGCAGAATGAATTTGCGGCCACGATGCTGACATGGGTAGTAAGGTTTAATATGAAATTAGCACTAGTAGTATCATTGGCTCCATCTTGATAGACATAGGCATTATAAGTTGTTGGGCAGTTGATGCAATTAGTAAGTGCAGAGATTATGAATAAAAGGAAAAACAAGGCTATGGGTTTGTGAAGCAGACACATGGACTTGTAACATTCAGAATTTAATTTTCAAACTTTAAATATATTTATAAAATGAGTTGTTTTCTTCTTTTTTCTTTCTATTGTAATGGTACTGACTTCTTTGGGTGCAACTCTTCTAATTATCTGAGAATGCAGATGGTCTTGCATGATGCAATTTTTCACTGAATAGGAGAAGCCGAATGCGCCACAAGCTTTGGTTATGGTTCTGCGATCACCACCAGCTCTGGCGTTCTTCTTCTTCTTCGAGTCTATTATTGAGAGTAAAATGAAACACTCTATTTTAATCTTGAGTTGTTGAAGATGAGTTTATTTTTTAATGTTATAAGTTCTAATTGTGAGATTAACTTTAGGTTCGGATTTGCTGATTTATGAATTAAAGATTCAAAGTTGATGATTATAACTGAGTTAAATAACAAGCGAAGAAAGGGATAAAACAAAGAAAGAGTCAATATTAGGATTAATTACTCTGACCTTTTTTAATTTTGTCTTATTTTTTATTTTTTAATATTATATTAAAAATTAAATCTCCTCTCATTTTCAATATTATAATAAATTATCTTTTATGTTCTGCTCTATTACATTAAAAAAAATTTTCGTTAAATTTATACGAATGCTATAAAGATTTTAAGATAATAAGACAAACGTGAGAGATAATTTAATATAATATTTTAAAAAATGAGTACCATTTAATTAAATATGACAAAAAAAATATAGAGTAATTAATTTAATAAAAAATAAAATTTATTTTTAATTAAATTTTTTTAACTAATGAAAAAATATTCTTTTTAATACTGAAAGATTTTTTAGTATAATGAGGTAAATATAAAATATGACTTAATATAATATTAAAAAGTAAAAATGATTTGGCTAAATATACAGATAATTAACCCCCATAATTTATTTTGTTCATGGAGGCAAGTCTAGAGTCAGGGGATGACGTATGGATATGTTTTAATTATTTTTTGTTTTTATTTATAGAGTGTGACTCACAGACTGCTGGGGCCCACTTGAACTAATTGATCTGCATTAGGGATTCAAACAGTTACTTGAACTAATTGAGCTGCATTAGAGATTCAAACAGTTAATTTGAGTCTAAAAGGTCTTTTGTTATGCAAAATATTTGGACAACGTGCCAAGGCATTGACATTTGCACTACTGAATTTAATCAATGAAACAAACAACGATGCGATGGTTTTGATTGACACAAGGCATAAAAATTTATTTAAAAAGAAGAGAACTTGGTTTGTAAATATTGCTTCAAGTTCAGCTTAATAAAACTTTTCTCTTTGGTTTGGTTTTTTAGTGAATGAAAACAAGAGAGAAAATGACAATTTTAATTAAACAACCCTGAAATCCAAGCAGAAATGGGTACCCGCAATGAGACCGTCGGCACAATTGGAAGTGCTACAGCACAAAAACTCAAGATGTCTTTTGGAAGTGACCTTAAATTGGACAGGTAAAGGGACGATCTACAAAACTGGGAACTGTAAATCTCCCTCTGCAAGAGCTCAAATTTACTTAACTATTACAGTTTGGAAGTGGATGTCGAAAAACACAAGCAACATGTCATTCAGATACACTTGCTATAGTACATACTAGTTTTCTATTCTTGTACACACATTAAGCCCATGAGAAAAAGGAATGGACCAAGCTATGTATTAATTAGATGTACTTTCTCTAATATATAGGTATATAGATTAAGCTAGTTGATGAGCGAACCTTAATTAAGATTTGCTCTTGAACTTCCTTTGAGCTTTCAAGTCCACCACAATCACTGAGATGTTATCCTTGCTTCCTTTTTGCATGGCAAGCATCGAAAGGTAATCAGCTGCTGACTGAGATGCAGGATCAATTCCATCGCCCCTTTCCACAAGAGTAGTACCATTCTTTTTGTGCCAAAGCAAAATCCGTTTTCGGGCTACTTCACAGGCTTCATCATTCGTCATGGCATCCCATAACCCATCACTGGCTAAAATAAGGCATTCATCATCTCTAGCTCGAGGAACAAACATGACTTCTGGTTCTGGAATAATCCATGGTTTCAAATATCTATCACCTGTGAGGTACAGAAGAGAAAGAAGCAAAGGTCAATGCAGAATTACTTCATGTCCAGACATGTAAATATTGTAAATAAGACATTTCAACATGATAAAAGTGCCTGTAGAAAAATGGTGTAGAATTTTCCTAACAAAGCAAGCCAACACAACATAAAAAACCATAATCCAGATTATTATTTTACTTTGATTTGTTTGCTTGCACTTCAATGTCATTAGCATCAAATCATGTTTTTAAATCAAGCTACACAAAACTGGATGGAATTAAACAAACTCATAACATAGGTTCAACTTTACCAAAAACGAACGACACCTACCTATTGATCTAGACATGGCAAGAACACCAAAAACACGATGTCCATTCCATTGTATCACCTTGCCTCCAGATGCCTCAATCCTAGCATACTCATCTTCTCTGTTTGGCTGGGAACATTAAAGGGTAAAAATTAATCAACATACAAATACAAGGGAAAAAAAAAATGGAAACAAAACATTTCTATACATAACAATGTAAAAGTAGAATCCTTACTTTATGATCAACTGACAATGCCATTGACTCTTTTCCACGATAAAGTACTGCTCTTGAGTCACCACAGTTTGCTACTATGATATGGGAAGAACAGATCAAAGCAACCACGGCCGTAGAGCCAACTGTTTCTGGTGCTACAGGCTCAACAGTGCTATCAGAAGCATCTCTATGGCCTTCAATGGTGCCCCTGGCACCTTTTCCTCCAATCTCATCATCAACCTTCAGAAAGCAACTAGTGAAGGCTTTCTCCCACTGCACCAGCTGATTTCCCTCCATGCTCACATCACCCATATCATTTTTAACATTTCCAATCTCTTCAGCCAAGGCCCAATGGATTCGGTCACGACAATAGTTAGCCACCTGCTCACATATCCAAGAACTGTGAATTTACCTTATAAAGATGATCAGATATGCTTCAATTACATACACGCAAAGTCTCCTGTTCTCCCTTGATTATTTGGAAAACAAATTCAGGTTGTTGATTGTGACAACGAAGCCCATATCACCAGTAAAAGTTTTACAGGTCATTAAGAACTCATGTTCTCCCTTTAGAGGCACTTGGTATCAATATGCGCAAATCATTATATTACATTCATAATAAAAAGTTGTCACACAAGCTCAATCCATAAGTCTTTCACAATTTAACACTCATAATTCTCATTAAATTGCAAATACAATAAAAGAATAAATATCTAGCTAATGAATTGTAACTGCTTTTGCAAATACAACTTACTCTAAATAACAGGAATAAAATAAATATCTAGCTATATAGATGTACCTGAGCGCCCCCATGGCCATCATAAACACCAAAAAAATGACTCGTTAGATGGGTCAAACTCTCACTTAATCCATCAACAACACGATCACCAATAAGCATCTTGATAGGAATTTTTGCAAACCGAGGAACAGCTGTGACAGCATCTTCCATTTCTGGTCTTCTTCCACAAATAGATACAGAACCCCAAAGAGGTATGCAATCAAGCTCAAATACACTCCGGGTAGTTCCTTTATTGAGATTCTTCTCACTGGGAAGCTTAAGAACCACTGCAGAAGCTCTTACATCAGAGCCATCTGATATGTCTGCATTTGAGCTCACTGTTGCAATAAGGAGTTTAGCTGTAGGCACCTGCACCTTATCTGATGACTCCACAATAATAGCCTTAGCAATGATTTGGCCATCTTCAATTTCAACAGATTTTGACAAGCTTATTTCAGATCCTCCTTCCAATGCCAAAAACTCTTCAGCAATAATTCCATTAGTGTCTTCCACAACTGACAGTACTTCATCTTCATCACTTTCATGAACCACAGCATCAGACGGAACTGAATCAGTTCCTCTGGCACCACCATCTTTTGTTGCAGACAAGGTGGTAAAGTTCTTGGCATCAACGGAGCTACTGTTGAGTGCAGCAACAGCTTCCTCAGACACCACATTGACAGGATCAGACAACAGGCTCACAGTGTCTGTCACAAGCTTCAGCCGTGTAATTTCTACATGGGTTGTGATGCCTGAGTTATCACACATAGAATTACCTAAACTAAGCGTCATTGCGACTGCTGGGGACATCTCTTCCATCAATCCCGCTCTTTATCTCCAATTAATTGTTATTACTACAACTAAATATCTCTAATAAGTCCACCAATTTTCATCCTCTACATTTCCTTTCACTATTAAACTTGAGGTAAAGCTTGCAACCTCCAACAATTCCTCTTCCATCCTATGACATCTCAAAGACTCACCAATCGTTTTGATCAAGGAGACATACAGAAAACAGAGTCTACAAAGCTCCAAGGTCAAATCAAAGATTGGTAAACTGTTGAGCACAAGCAGAATGATAAAGAGGTTATCAGATCTGGGGAGGGAAAATGGATCTAAATCTTTAATTATCAGAAATATCAGGCCTTCAGAGGTAGTTATAAGTTATCCTCAAACCTCCAGAACTTATCAAATTCCTTCTTCACTTTTTTTCAGAAAGAATCAACCACAGGATACCCAAAACTTATCCTTACCACCTACCCCAAAATACACAAACCATAAATGAAATGGGAATTACTAAAATCAAGCCTTTATCTATAAACCCAATAACAGATAGCAACAACAGTCATGAGAAACAACCTTGGAAGAAAAGCACACACCAACCCCAGATAATCACAAGAAAACCCTAAAAAGGTTGAACCTTTGTCACCTAAAACTCAATGTTTCCTGGATCTAAGGCAACCCATATCAGCCTCTCTTGAATTATCAGTCTCCTTCACCATCTCTCAATGAAAGGAAGTATTACATTCCGTACACAGGGAAGAAAATACAAACACAATATCTGGGTATGGTATCATCTGATCCGGCCACTCAATAAATAGGAAAGAAATTTTTTTAAAAAAAATCACAAAAACTTTAAAAAAAAAAAAACAAGAATTAAAGGTTAAATTTTCTTACCCTTTTGAAACTGAAGGGACTGAAAATATGGTGATGAGTTAAGCCTCCTTTGCTAGATTTTTTGTTCTCCTCGTTATAATTTCAGGGCAAGAAAAAGATGGAGGCCTGAGGTGAGAGTAAGAGAGAGAGAGAGAATATGAATGGAAAAAACCAAGGTGGCTTTTTTTAAAAAAAAAATATTAATATATTTGTCGGCTATGGAAAAGAGACACGTGTACATGTAATTATCTTGAATCATTGAAGGCTATCTGCAAGAGACATAAGAAGATGCATAGGTTCGGGTAGTGGTTACATGAGGACAACTACCAATGGATTTTTCAGGAGTGTAACTTTGGGAACAGACACGTGTCCTCTTGTACTGAAAAGTCCACTGCCGAGAAATTGTGACTCTGCGCCCATATGGTACTACCATGTTAAAATAGATAATAAAATCTCCAGTAGAAGAAGAAGAAGGTCCTTGCCTTTGTATATTATTATGAGTAAATTTTACTCTTTTTTCTTCGGGGGGGGGGGGGGGGGGGGGGGGGGGGGGGGGGGGGGGGGGGGGGGGGGGGGGGGGGGGGGGGGGGGGGGGGGGGGGGGGGGGGGGGGGGGTGGGGGGGGGGGGGGGGGGGG
>CATIWR010198930.1:0-20328 GCA_949677035.1 Omphalea diandra | reverse complement strand
AAAAAAAAAAAAGCTAAACATGCTATCGGACCTAGTCTCCGAGCTATATTTAATAGGAAGAAAGAGCGAAAAGGGGGAAAAAAGCAAGATGATGAAGAAGAAATTATCATCTCGTGTTGAAAGGAAATTTATTTTTCTTCGGATAGTTACTTGAGTGAAATTACCTGCAAGTGTACCCATTTAACCGATCTAATTGATTTTAATATACATTTATATGAAAATTTTTACTTTCACAACAAAATTACTGGCTTGTCAAGAATATTTTGGCAGGATAGTTAATTTTACTTGCAATAAATTGAATTTCGCTGAGTCCCTTAAAAATAATAAAATGGCTGTGGCTGTGAACGGGAAACCAAGGACCCAGTTCAAGCTTTTCAAGCTTCTAATGGCCAAGCTTTATCGCCTGATTCACAAGAAAAAGATAACGGAAAAAAATCCAACGTTCCCCACCCACCACGAATAAATCCTTGTACGACTTTGGAATAAATGTAGCATAATTGCAATATTTTATAGGCTATTTCTCCAAAAATTTCCACAGAAAAAAAAAATTGCCACCTAAAAATTGGGAAAAAAAGAAAACACTTGAAGCTCTCATTCATAGGCTTGTACAGACGGTCCTGCACAATCCAAACTCAAAAGGCAAGAATAATCACTTCTGGTCTGTATACACAGCATCAACATCATCAAGCTCGAGTAATTTAGACATGAGTTCCCTGTTCAAGTCCATTGCCTCATCATCTACCTGAAATGCATGAATACATTAAGATCAAACCACTTACCTCCCTTTGTCACTTGGAAACAGAAAGGACGTATACAGGTATTACATGACAATCGCAGAAACATCAAAAGATAAGTTGTAAGAACAATGTAAAGCCACTAGTGTATAGCGATCACTTGACATTTAAAGATAAGCCCTAAAGCACACTTTTGTATAGCATAGGCATCTCAGGTTGAAAGCAATTAAATTAAATTTGCGCTTCAGATAGCACTATACGAGTCCTAGATTTAGCTAAATAACACAAATATTTCAAGCACTTCATACAGCACTATATGACTTGGATTTAGCAAAATACCATAGATATTTCTAGGATCATTATGTATCAATGTCACAATTGTCGTGACTATGAAAGAGAGTAAACCCACAATAAATAGAACAAAAAAAACAACAACAATAATATTTTATGTGATTCATCCTATCAAAAGACTACATCCACATCCACTAAATCATCAACAATTATAATTACTCTCACACTCATTAATCCATTACACCCAAGAAATCTCAGTCAAGCATAATTACATACGCAATCTATGCTACTCATAACAAATAGAATTGTTTGTCCCTCTCATTCTCTTTTAGATATAACTAAATTACTTACTACTTTAACTACCATGGGCTAACGGCCACCCAACCACAATAAGCAGAAAGCCCACAACAATGATCAAGAACCTTTTTCACTTGGACAAATCTCTCACATCAATGGGCAAAATCCTCATCTTATCAAGGCCCTCTCTCCAATGGGTAAAACCAAATAAAGCTCCTTATAATACTCCTATTTATAGAGTTAGTCTTCTTCTACTCTAAAGGAATCCAAATCCAACTATGAGTAACTTTAAAATAGAATCCTACACTATATAAGAAAAATCCTTCAATCCAATTGAGGAACACAAACAAAATAGGAAAACTCTTTTCTAAGTCTATTAGAAATTCAAGTCATATCTGCATATTCACTCTGCAATAACAACCTCCAGCATTTACAATAGGTGATAGAGATGTTCTATCTGTTTCCATTAGGAGTGAACATGGTACATGGAGATTTCTAACCGAATAAGATAACTGGATTGGACCATGTCAAAACTGAAAAAACTCTGAATCAAATAATAGAAATCTTGAACCAAACTGATTTTTATATTTGGAACAGTACCAGTTCTTTAATAATAACCAAACAGAAACTAAAATGAATTGGAACCTTCCCGAATACCTAATCCCGAACTGGAAATATATTAAAATAATAAATAGTTTAACTATTAATGATTAGTAGTAGATTGACAGTTTAAATATTAATTATATATTTCATTTGTTAACTTACTAATTACTATAACTTATATAATCATTAGTAAATCGACTTAGCACTAGCAAATTATTAATTCAAATAAACAATTTATTTAATTTAAGTATTGAAATTTTTAATTTCAATTAGTGTATAAATATAATAACATAACCATTTAAAATTTATTCACTTCAAACATGTGAGAAGTTAGAATTTCCTAGTGATATGGAAAATTGGTGATCAAAAACTAGAAATACTGAATACTCTAATTTTTACCTAATTGAACTGGATCATTCCTAAAACCAAATAACCGAATCAAACATCCTGAACATCACATAGAACTGAACTGCAAGGTTCTAAAAATTTGAAAAGATACTGATTCTTCAAACAGAGTTTCCTGAAAATTCAGAACATGATGTAAATTTTCAAATTTCCAAACCGCCCTAAATTGTGTTCACCCCTAATTTCTGTGGCACACAAAATTGGATGCCACATGATGAATCAGAATGAAGCATTCAACACATATGTGCTTAAGTAATTGGATGCATTAACTGACAGCACATGCTCTTGAAAGAGGCATGTCACATTAGAGCAAATGATAGGTGGCACATCTTCAAAATTAGCATGCACAATGTCATGTCAAAAACAAAGCATTTAGTTACACAAAACTAATCCTATGGCAGTTTTGTCTCTGTGAGTAAGAGAGAGAGAGTAAGAAGAATGATATGATGACATTAAAAAAAAATTCTACCAACAACTGACCAACAAAATAATTACAATGAAAAGAATATATCATGCATCAGTTGAAAGGAATGACATCTTAGCATGGATGGCAAATAAAAAAATAAAATCTTACTTGAAACCTTTTGCATGAATCAAGATCAGCCAAGTGGTTCAGAAAACTCTTTTAAAGCATATATTTAGTTTGAAATGCACAAGAAAAAAATTGTACAAAAACACATAAAGTTAATAGAAGCAAGTAAAAATAAAATCCTTGCGAAAGCCATAAAAAGCCAGGAATCATTTGATCACTATTGATATACCTCAATAGTTGTTATAGGAAGCAACTCTGAACCATTATCTGTCTCAAAATTTATTCCTTCCTCGCGAAGTTTTGACAGTATTGCTGCATAGTCCTCTGAAGAACTTACAACCTTGTAGTAGCTAAGCAAAAAAAAAAAAAAAACAAAAACAAAAGATTAGTATGTTCGCAGAACTTTAGTAGTATAATTTAAAAAGAGACTTATTGACTTTGAACATATCATTGTAATAAGAACTCACATTTATCAGCCAAACACAGGTGGTACTGCAGTGCTCAAATTATTGAGGTCTTGTTGTGACATATCTTATGACTAATACAAAGAAACTTTGGTAGGATGTAATTAATCGTAATGGAATGTAGTGAAATACAAACTCAATATAGTTTTTATCTAAAATTTCATTTAATTACATTATATTATATTTTATTACGTACATTGAACATAGCCGGA
The DNA here is from genome assembly GCA_949677035.1 of Omphalea diandra. Classification (NCBI taxonomy): domain Eukaryota; kingdom Viridiplantae; phylum Streptophyta; class Magnoliopsida; order Malpighiales; family Euphorbiaceae; genus Omphalea; species Omphalea diandra. The sequence continues at coordinate 16,790 of CATIWR010198930.1, read as the reverse complement.
GTTTTTTCAAACTGAGAAGACAGCCTCAAGTTGATAAGTTGAGATAGTTGGATATGAAGGAAATGACCCCCCAACCAACACCAACTCTATAAGGTTTGATAAAATCACTGTTAACTGCTAACTTAATTTGTAGTCTATGTCTAAACTGTTCAATTTTGCAGCATAAAGTCTTTTCAGTGCAACAGTGCATTGACAGAAAACTATGATATTCTGTCAATTACACACCATTGGAAACAATACTTGAATTTTCAGAAAAGGAAAACTCTTCCACACCAACTATATCAAATGTTCAATGTGATCATGTATAGAATAAACAATTTCTTACACAATTGATTAAAGACTTGAATCCTGATACTAGACAAAATATGTTCCATATCTATATACATGATTAGGAACCTTCAGATTCATTGAATTCAAATGCATCTATGTAATGCAACTTATAAGATGTATAACTTTATATCTATCATCTCTGAAACTCACAATCGCTTTTAGACTCTGTGGTCAGTACCCAGTTCTGTCATTGAAACAATATCTTTGGATGAAATATTAATACAGGGACTCATGGACGTAGAGGAACATTTGCTGTCATGTAGGACAAGTTGGAGAAATTTAAATTGGAAACATAAAAATTACATGAATGAGGGAGCATTACCTGTCTGAACTATCTTCATCAGAATCATCTTCATATACTGGAGGTTCAATGACATCCTCGGCACCAGTATCCAAAGCAATGGCAAGAAGCTGATCTTTGTCAGCATCTGTGACTTTGATATTCACAACCCGTACACGTCTAAACTTAAACATGACAGACCCTGGATCTGCCATCTTTCCTCCATAGTCCTTCACTACCTCTCTAACAGCCGCCACAGATCTGTTTATTTTATCTGTCAACACCTCCACTACCATACTAACTCCACCATAACCATATACCTAAAAGTGGGAGGAAAAGAAAAACCCTTACTTTGCAGGATAGTATATAGAAAAAAGCTTATGTCGATGATGATAATAATATAGGTTCATTGGTTGACTGTATATATATAGAAGCCCAGCTAAAACATGAACAATAATCATACTAACCTCATAAATTTTCTCAATGTATGCCTCTTGTCCTTTCTCAGAAGCCCTCTTAATATTACGTTCCAAAATTTCTTTAGGCACATCAAGTTCCTTAGCTTTCTCAAGTAAAACAGCCAGAGCTGTATTTGATACTGGATTTGGACCGCCTTTCTTTACACTACGTCACTCGATTAGAAATATAACCCAATTCAAGAAAAGGATTACAAACACTCAAGTTTACAACTTTGCATTATGTTGAACACAAGAAATTTTGCCTCTTCACCATGAAAATTATATCACGTTGAGAATGGTGAAAATACTTACGCAGATACAACTTCTTTTCCAATTCTAGAATACAGCTTCGCCTTCTTAGCATCTTGAGCCCCCTGTATTCAATTATGAATACAAGTTAATCTGATGACTTCATTTAAACATTTCATCAAACATGTGGTGTGCATAACAATAGCAGGAAATTTGCAATCCCCCAGTCAATCAAGGAGAGACCTTTCGGCCCGCTATTTTACAGGAACGCCTGCCCATACAGACAGGAGGGAAAGTCCATATTCGTCTGGCATTCAGTAGATAGTTTCCAAGTTTTTCTTCATATAGCAATGAAAACCCTGAAGAACAAATAGATGTTGATGATGATAATGATGATAACAGACTCCTACCCAGAGAGTTATTTCCTGCATGCACATCAGAAAAGAATCTGATGAGTAAGAGAGAGAGACAGAGACAGAGAGGATCATATGAACGGTTACTGAATAAGAAAAAATACTTGGGGAAAGACGAAAGTAAGGCGTAGGGGATTTGAAGCAGACCCCATTTGAGAAATTGTGAAGAATTGCTCCTACCACTCCTCTCATTGCAAAGTTTCAGTTATTATTTATGGAGCTGAATGGACAGGAACGTTTGTTTTCCGGGATTGTTTTTGAACTCTCTCTTGAATGTGTATGAGGAGAGATTGGACCTCGTTTGTTTGCTGGACAAGATGTTTTAGACCGCGTACTGGACCCGCCCAATATTGTTATATTTTGGTCTAGAGATTTTCTTTTAATTTTCATGCAAGGTAATTACAAGGTTCACTCTCGTCGATTGTTATATCTTATATCTTAGATTTAAGTTTATGTTACGTGTAATTTATGTATATTAGTTCTTAACAATATGTACGTTACCGTTGATATATATATATATATTAAATTGTATATATATTGATATTAATTTATATATACATTTGGTCAAAGATACTTAATTCAGTATAAATAAATTTGAATTGCATGAATAAGCTAATTTTGGAATTTATAACATAAAAAAATTTATTTGAATGATATAGATTTATAATATGAGTAAATAAACTAAAAATTTATGTAGCATCTATTATTTGATCAAAGATTATTGGATGTATTTTATTATAGTATTTTCATCATCTATTTTTATAAATAGAAAAGTTTATGCATTTTTTTGTTTTCATATGAGACTATTTAATAGGATATTCAATTGATATAGGGTACAAATTAATTTATTAAATTCATTAAAGCACGTTGGCCTACTTTTGATTATTTCATTGAAGTTTATTCTTATTTCGCATTTTCTTAATAAATAAAAGAATTTATGTGTGTATTATTTTTGCATTGGGGTATTCAATGCTTTGTGTGCTGCATCTTGCTATGCAGCAAAAGTAAGAAAATTAAGCCAAAATGTGGGTTGTGTCATAGTGTGCCCAAAATAAAAGGTTGCTCATTGTTTTACTTATTGGACAGACCACCTTGATGGCTTTGGAAGAGATGTTTGATGAATGTGCACAGGTGTGCTTCATTTTCTATGGCAGTTGTTTGCTCATCAACTTGCATTTGGATTATGATAGAACATAGTTGCGTGTAAATACATGTGGTTACTACTGTTAATACCCTATACTGCTAAATAGATGGGATATTAATGTCAAAATTTATTTAAATATTATCGTTTTCATTAGTTATTTATTATTATGATTGTAAGTAATATATTTAATAGAATATTTAAAAGTTGTTATTAGTGATATTATTATTGTAGAATATTTAATATATGTAAGATATATATTTAATCTATCAATTTTAATATTTGTTAAACATTCTTATTGCCAATAATTGACCTTTTACATTTTGAAAATACTAAATGTCAAACTTTTAAGATTTTGCATGAAGGTATTCAATAGAATATTTCATAGATGTCAGTTATATATTTAATTTAGGATAAATATATTTTGATAGATTTTATTTAGATAAATTACAATAAGTAGATAGTAAGAGTGTTTTAAATGATGCTTAATCAATGAAAAAAGACACTATTAACTTTCTCTAATATTGACATTTTTTTTTTCAAATTTTTAGCATTGGTTTTTTTTTATTTTATTTTCGGTCAAATACAAAATCAGTATTTTTAAAATCAAATTGGATTGATCCATCAGAATGATTAAATTAGAACTAAAATTCTTTTGGGTCTAACTCAAAATTTTACAAGTAAAAGGCTGGTCGGTTAAACCTAACTATGTTTATTTTTATTGCCCCTACATTCACCCTGTCCTCCAGCATTGTAAACAAGCCTTTCTGCTTTGCCCAGAGTCATTTTTTTCCCCTTGGCTACTTCTCAAATTATAAGCTCTCAAACATGGAGAGCCATCACTATGACTTTAGTTGTGTGCTTCAGCTATGCCTTTCTATAGGGGTAGAATCATCATCGTCTTCAGCCTCATTATCTCATCCCGATAAGATTATCAGGCTTCTCGGACAGCCCCATGTGGGGGCTTTAACAATTTTCAGGTTATGTCACTGTGGATGACAAGAAGCATAGAGCTCTTTTCTATTACTTTGTTGAAGCAGAAATAGATCCATCGTCAAAGCCTTTGGTTCCCTGGTTGAATGGAGGTTTTTAGATTCTCACTTTGCTTCATATTTTTATGACTTCTAAATTAATTGATCAAATGGGAAAAAAATGTGAAGTTTAGAAATGGAAAAGTCGCATTCTTGAATTGACAATGTGGGTTTTCAATTAATTAACAAATGGTTGAATATGAGATTATTCTACTTATTACAGGATCTGGCTGTTCTTCTCCAGGAGTAGGTGTATTCTCTGAAAATGGACCTTTTTGACCAAATGGAAAAGTTCTGATGAGAAATGAGTATAGCTGGAACAGAGGAATCAAACAACTCTAATGTCAATTTTTGTTTCTTGAATATTTAGCTGTAAACTGAATAGAAATTAATCAACATTTTTATGTCCGTATGTATATATATTTTCCAGAAGCTAATATGTTATATTTGGAGACGCCAGCTGAGGTGGGGTTCTCTTATGCCATTGAGTTGCTCCGATGAGGCAGTGAGGTATTATTTATAATAACTCATTATTGATTGGGTTTACAGCTATCAATAACTGGATATTTAAAATCTTCTGTTAGGTATAACCTTTTGTTCGGTATTATTTATTGATTGGGTTCTTTTATGCCACTGAACAATTTTTACCAATAACTGCCACCGCTTCCCACACTCCTTTGATACTTTTTCCTTCATTTCCTGCAGCAAGAATAAACACAATTTTTCTGGGTTAAAAGATTTTAATTTTTTCAGCATTATTGATTGGGTTTCTTATTGAATTTTGTTTTTTGAATTTACAGGAATGTTGTTTTAGTCAAGTATGTTTGTCCAAAGATTACATGTGAACACATGGAGGGCAATAAAGCAAAAGTGAAGATCGGGAAGAAGAATTCCATAAGAAAACGAAAAGGCAGAAGAAGATAGTGGTGGGGCTGTTCATATGGATCTTTCTTCTGCAAATTTGTTTTGATATGCTTTGGTGATATTCTGTTGCATCTACTCAAATCTCGGGGTCGAGCAATTAAACTTTCAATTATATTTCCAAGACAACGTATTATTAGATTTCTCCAGTGTGTAGCGTGGATTTAGATTATAACATGAACTTAATATTTATGATGGTTTTTTATTTATGGTTATGTTCTCTTGCAACATATTTCAATCGTGTTATGCTATTTTTTAGTGTTGTGTTACTGAATACTTGATTGCTTTATGTTTATTTTGTTTTGCTGAAAGTGCAAGCTCTCTATGCTAAATAGATTTGGCAGTGTCTTTTGGTCTGTGGTTATGTTACTTATTATTGTAATTTTCAAAACTCAATAACAAGATTAATGAGTACCCATATATATATATATATATATATGGGTAGTTGGTTCATATCTATTGTGTAGCTTATCATTTGGTTTTATTATATTTAATTTGTTGCATTATGAACGCATATTTATTTCGAGTACATTCAACAGAAGCTGATTGGAGAGCAATTTAAATCAAAATTGATCATTTTTTCATATTTAAATTATTAGAAATTATAATTAGAAACTTAGTAATTTTTTTTATCTAGGATAAATTAATTGAAAATGAATGGAACAAATAACTATTCGACATTGTAGCTCTCCTCATATTTAAATGAAATTTTGAAGAAAATGTTAATTTTTTAAATGTTAGTTCCTGTAAAATAGAATAATATTAGACATTTTTAATTTTCACTCCATCTGAATAAATATAATTTTATTTTACAGGATGATATTAAAAACTTTTAATTTTCATTCCATTTGAATAAATATAATTTTATTTTTAATATGTTCTTTGTTTGCTTTGAAGTTTTGTTGCAATATTCTTATGAATAGTTTTTTTTTTTTTTTGAGACTTTTGTCTAGGTGTCTTATTTGCTTACAATTAATTTCATGTTTTTTTTTCATTTTAACGGATCAATGAAAATAAAGGCATATTCAAAAAAAGAGAGATGCTTCTAAACATAATCAATTGTCTTTGGATACAAAATATTGATATTTGTTAGATGTAGTTTCTGAAGATGAAAAAAGATGAAAGAAACAATGAGAAGATTGTCCAAACATATAATATTAGTTAGATTAAGGAGGTTTTTACAACTGACAATTCAGGTTAGATATGAATGAAAGAGATCTTTGCAAAGTTTACAAGGGTGTTTCAAGAAATTCAATCAGTTTAGAACAAATCAATTCATTAATTTAAAATATTCACTTTTGTAGAGTAGATACAGTATAATGTTAGTTACGATTTTCTTTTAATTAATGGTAAGACATGAATGTTATATGTTGCAATATATTTATCTAATTTCATCTTTCTCCCTCTAATATGCTACTGTAAAATATTATATTTGAAATATATATAGTTTTTATTCTCTTTTTATTTATTTTATAAACTCTGACAAAGGCTAATGATCAAATTAAAAACTTTATTCTTTTTTTGTTTCACTTTATTTTATTTTGAATAGTACATGAATTAAAATCAAAGATTGAAGTATTGAATTATAAAATATTTCAAATCTTTTTTTAATTTCATATCTTCTGACTTATAAAAGTTTATATTATATTATTAAAAATCATGAACTGTACATAATATTTATTATCAAATATCCATTCATATGACATTATTTACATTTATTATTCATATGTCACCTTAAAATATATTACAGGACACAAAGTTCACATGCATTATAAAAAATCAAAAGTATTGATGTATCAACTAGGTGGTGGTACAAAGCCTACCCTTTTGTAAAAGCAGTACTTGCAATTATGACCAAACTATTTGGTGTGATGGGAAAGGTGATTTATTAAAAGAAGTTTCAACTCCTTTGTGAGTTTCACTTACCTTCAATCTATGTAAAGAATTTTTACATTTCTAGATTTCTTGTTCATGTCCCTAGTTAATGCCCCAATGTCTAAATAGATACAAATTAGATATGCAAGTTGAAGATCCAACTGGCTTTACTTCATTATTTGTGTTCTGTTGCTTAACAACTGAGCTTATAGTCGTTTCAGCTACTAACTTGTCCTCAATTTAAAAGAATGCAACTCAATTCCTTCATTTATCACATGAATATATGAATTAACTAAGATTTTTCAAGTTATGTTTAGCTCAAAAGATGAAATAACATCTAAGAAGACATTTAAGGTTAGCAAGATTTTCGAAGGCGACAAGCATATTCAATCTTCTCTAACCTCGTTTTGCCTCTCATCCCGACAATCATTAATTTTTTTTTATCTTTAGTTAGTAAAAATGAAGAAAATACATGCCCATAAAAGCCTAACTTTTTCATGCCATCAAAACAAGGTTCAACATTGATGTTCTTATCTCTTGCTACAACAGAGGACACTCTAACAAGTGTGTATGTTGATGATTACACCTCTTTAGCAATAGGGTCCCCTCTTAAAAAATCATATACAAGGTATGACAATTATTGAATGATCTTATGTTCTATCATATTCTTATTTCCTATTTAAACTTACTAACAACTTTATGTTTCTCCCTCCTTTCAGTGAAAACTCTCCTTCCAATGCTGACAATTAAATGTTGCATCGTCCCTGCAGTCTTACAATTATCACACATTACGTTTACTTTTGGCTGACAATGATGTTTATAATAATTATACTATCTTTTGTTATCGATGCATGAATTGTTTTTCGTCCTCTCTTTACATATACTTTTGTACTTATTTTCACTATTATCATTTATCATTCCTTTATTATATTCTAAACATAACATTTTATAACTGCTGGTATTTTCTACTCGTGCCTTAGTAATATATAAAGCCAAATTATTAAGAAAGAGTCCTAAATTTTTAGTATTTTTTCAAATTTATTTATAATTTCATTTTTTAATAAAAAAAAAGTTTAGAGTTTGCATAAGAGTTTTGGAGTGTGGAAAATAAGTTAGTAAGGATGAACTAATGGAATGAGATGAAAAATAATAGAATATTAATTACTACCTTATTTTGGAGTTCTAAAAATAATAGAGTATCATTATAAAAAATAATAGAATGTTAATATAAAGAATTAACTCACTAACTTTCTCCTCATATTAAAATTATACTCTCAAATAAAGTTAATTATTTACACCTATTTCAATTTTATCTTTTAACTCTCATCAATCCACTTTCATATAACTGTAAATTTTAGTTTTTTCTTTTGAAATTTATTCTCAAACTAGAATTTAATCATAACAAATAGATAAAGAATCATTTTAGTCTCTAAACTCCTTAAAAAGTTTAGTTAAACCCATAAAAGAAAAATAATTAAAAATTATATAAAATCTTATTTAATTTAATTTGGTTCACATTTAATACATAAAAATATAATCAAATCAAATTTAAATAATTGAAATATAGTTTATTTAAATAAATTATTTATCATAAAATTTTATTATAAAATATCATTAATTCATAACTCAAAAGTAAAAACTTAAACAATCATAATTTTTTTTAAAACAATGTGATGATAAATAGTTATTGCTATTTTATGTCACATTAAATAACTAAAATTTATTTCTTATAAATAATCAAATTATTTGTTTATATTAGTGAGTCATTTTTGGAGAGAAAAATAAATTTGCTAAAATATATAATAATTAAATATTAATTTATTAAAATATATAAAAGTTAAAAAATAAAATAATCCTATAAGTATACATATATATTCAGTGACATATTCAAAAATTTTTAAAATTAAATATATATATATATATAATATTTTAAAATTATTAATTGAGTATTGTCCATGCATTATAAAAATTAAAGATTTATGGGCGCATACGATAATAATTATTTTCTAAAGTAAATAAATTGCTCAAAATATCTTAATATAAAACAAAGTTAAAATAAAAAAATAACAATGTAAAATAATGAAAATAAAAGATAGAACAAAAATTAACGCGTATGAATAGAAGGTAAGTAGTGCAAATATATAGCAATCATATATTTAATTTTTATTTAATAGAGAAATTAGATAAATATTTTTTATATTAAAAATATAAAATTATTATTATATTTAACTTTCAAAGATAAATAATTTAATTAAGAAAAATTGATTAAATTTTATAATACAATAATAGATTACTGGTCTCTAAAAATTAAAAAGGATTAAATTTTTATATTATATAATATAATTTTAATATAAAAATAATGTATTTGTATACCAAAGAGATATTGTCAACAAAATTATTAAATTTTATATTATTATAAAAATGCAGACACGTAAAGTGAGAAGGATACTATTTATATATTTTTTATTTACTTTTCTTTTTTAGTTTTTAACATTAAATTATTATATATTCAGAGTAAATTTATTTTTTGTAAAAATAACTCACTAATATAAAGAAATAATTTGATTATTTATAAAAATAAAATTTTTTCTCTCTCTCTCTCTCTCTCTCTCTCTCTCTCTCTCTCTCTCTATATATATATATATATATATATATATATATATATATCAACAACTATTTATTATTTCATTAACGTGAAAAAATTAAGATCATCAAAGTTTTCACTTTTAAGTTATGAATTGATAATATTTTATAATAAATTATTTATTTAAATATATTATATTTTAATATATATATTTGATTCAATTTAATTAGATTTTTATATATTAAAAGTTAATCATATCAAATTAAATATAATTTTATATAATTTTCAATTATTCTTCTTTTTAGGGGTTAACTGAAATTTTTAAAAAAAATTAAAGATCAAAATAATATTTTATCTTTTTTTATTAAATTTTGATATGAGATAGATTTAAGAAGAAAATTATAATTTGGACATTTTTTGTTTGTTACATAATAAAGTAATAAATATATTTGAAAAAAATGGTAAAGTTGGAGGGTTTTTTTTTCCTAATATAAAAGACATAAGAAAAAAAAAGGGCAAATACATTAAAAAGGTAGAAGAAAAGTGGAAATGGTGATGTCGGGTATCGATCCCTACACCTTTTATATGCTAAGCGAGCGCTCTATCATCTGAACTAAGGGTGAGTAAAATCGAATCGAAATTGAAAAATCGAATCAAATTAAGTGAATTTGGTTTATTCGGCTCGATTTAAAAATAAATTCGATTTGATTCGATTGAGAAAAATAGAAAAATTCAGTTTTCAATTTCGATTCAATTTAGAATTGAGAAAACCAAATAAATTGATTTGTGGGTTTTTTTTAGTTTGTCTTTTAATTTGAGTTTAAAAAACTAAAAATAAATTGTTCAAAGGCTAACATTAAAAATCTATATAAGACAAAAAAAAAAAATCAAATTAATTTATCACAATTACAACCTATTGAGAGCTCAAAATTGAAAACCGAACCGAATCAAACTGATTTTATTTGATTTCGGTTTATTTTAATTTTTCCTTAAATTTCAGCCGATTCAATTTTAATTTAAACTAAATTAGGTATATTCTATTTTTAAAATTTTGATTCATTTTGAATCGAACCGATCGAGTGCTCAGCCCTAATTTGAACTATATCAACTATCTTTATCTTTCATAAGACATCTTGCCTTGGATGATGTATCTGCTATTGTGGCTTAATATATTTCTCTTGGTTTCAAAAAAAGTGGTGAGTTTAGTAGGGTTGAATTTTTTTTTTTTACTTTATTTAATTTTAACTATTTTCACTTTTTATCATTATTTTATTTTTATAATTTTTATTTAGTCATCTGTTTAAAGTCTTCATATTTAGAGACTATTTTAATAATTTTAACATGAAACTTCTATTAAATCTTATCTTTGAACTAAATAAATTAGACTATAAATCATATTTTAACTTATTTTTCTTTCAAATAAGACAAAATTAAATTATTAACTTTACTTTATCAAACTTTATCTTTCATAGTCTAAAAAAATTTACCTTATTTGACCGTCTATTTTTTTCTTCAAGAATGAAATAAGCTATCATTGGGAATTGTGGTGAAGTACATCTTTGCGAAGCAGCTGATCAAGCTCCCTAGACATGTTGATAGACCAACTGGGATTGAGAAATAAACATTCATGTTTGGACACCCAATCTGCTACTAATTTGCATGCCCTAGGTGTTGGAATTTTTTATGTGGGCTAATATTAATTATGAGTTTATTTTAATTATTTATAAAATGGACTGAATAATATAGTTTATTGATTTGTGGGGAAACCCAATTAAAATGTGATCAATTAAATTATGAACTTGTAACACCTTTGTAGGCCGATATGAAAGACGATCAGTGTATGTCTATTTTAACATGGACCTGTGATGGGTGAACCTGTTAAAATTATTATAAATAAGCTAGATTTCCTCTTCTGTCTTCATAATGATTGACAACCCTAATTGCTACACTCATCGTAGCCGTCTTGTGAAAAGGTCAAGGAGAGGAAGACTTATCTTCCGTTTTCAACCGTTCTGACATATTATTCAAATGGTTTAATTTCAGCATTCAAAATAATGTCGCGGAACAATTTGGGATCTAACGCGTAAAGAGGTATACAACTTGTTTCCGCTTTCAGATCTACTGCGCAAACATGTATGCAATTTTGCTTCCGCTTAATCATGAATGGTGTTCTAAATTCATGTACTAGATCCTGAATTAAATTCTTATACTAGGAATATAAGAAAATGTATACTATTCAAAATTATTAGCCAACCTTCTAATGTCTTCTACCACAAACTTGATCTCCCAAGGAATTGCCTCGTGGTTAGTGACGCTTTCAAAAACCACTAAGGAGTTCCACTTACAAACGATTTTAGAAAGATTTTGATAGTTTGCAAATCAGACTGCATCTCTCAGAGCATAAGCCTCAACTAACACTAGTGAAGAACACACATGACTTCGAATTCCCCCCATACGCAAGCGCCCTGTAAAGTCCCTACAAACAAAGGCAACATTTGACTTGCCTGTTCTTATGTTGCAAGAGGCATCAATGTTTATCTTAATGCTTCCTCTCTCAGTGCATCGCCACCTATTATGGGAAATTTGTGTCTGGTGAATGTGAACACGACCACCCTTGTATGTGCCATTGAGGCTTGAATTATAAGCATTATTGTATGCTAATGCTCATTGCCAAGTCTAGTGTCGTTCAATTGATTTGGTCAAGAAGATCTTCTCATTTCGAGATTGCTAGATAGGCTACAAGATACGAGCCATCAACTCCTTTTCGTCGCCAAAGTGTGCAACAATATCTTATTTGACCATCTATTTTCTCACACGTGTTATCTTCTTAAAGAATTATGGTCTTTCAAGAGTTGAACAAATATGCACAACATTAATTACAGTAGTAATGGTAATGGTAATTGGCATTTTCCAAGACAATATCCCTTAACGATCGCTAGCCGACAATGAAGTAAAACTAAGGAGTTTATTTATTTATTAAATAACATGAATTTAATCAATAAAAAAATATTATTTTGATTTATAAAACAAAACATGATTTAAAAAATTTATTAAGAAATACAAAACTTTATACCTTGTTTAAATGAAAACTCCCTCTATTGTTTTTCTAATCAAAAGTGATTTAATAATTTGACTTTAATGTTTTTAATAATTTAATGACATAGAATATCTAGAATAAGTTAAAATTTACTGCTTAAAATAAAATTTCTGAAACTTCAACTCAGGATTGAAATCGAAATTAGCTAACTTATCTGTCTTTTTGTTTCCTACTAAAAAATCAGAAATTTGAATTTTCCAATTCCATGCGAAAAAGGCCCAAGCATTTGAACAAGACTGATCGACTTTGAGCTTCTTCATTATTAAGCATTACCAATATTTTTAATTATTGATTTTATAAAATAAGAAATAAATACTGAATCATTGAATTATTAAATTAAAGAAGTTGATTTGTGGTTTGAAACAATTTTAAGCAAAATGAATTTTCATAAACTGCAACTGTGATATTTTGTTTATTTGATTAGAAAATATTAAAACGATTTATCATTGTCTTCATTTTATAAGTTTGTATTTTTTATTTTATTTTTATTTTTATATATAGGTAAGGATGTACTAGAATTATTCATAAATAAAATAGTTTAATTTTATTATTATAAAATCTTTTTTCTTATAATTACAAAATAAAAAATAAACATAATAAAAAAAAGATGGTAAAGATAGAATTATAAACCTCACCCTTAACCTCATATGTTAAGAAATAGGATTAATTTTACCTTCAATCACCTGATTTGCCACTTATTATAGCTAAAATTTTTTTTTTTCATTTATATAAAGTATTCAATTTTTAAAAATATTTCAAGAATATTGTATGAGCTGCATCTGTCTTTGGATAGCACACCAAATTTTAGTTTATAAGATTACATTTACAGTATGTTTAACAATATTAAAAAATTTAAAATTAAACTATACTGTAGAATTTCAATATTTTTATTTAATATATTTTAACACAAAAAAAATAAAATTTAAATAGTAATAAACTTTTTATAATTATTAATATATATAATGATTTACTATTTAAAGTAAACAAATAAATTTAAATAATAATTTTTAAAAATAATAAAATATTTTAAAATTTAAAATAATATTTTTAATTTTTAATATAAAATTAAAATATTAAACATAAAAATAAAGGAAAATCCCATAATCATTTCATGTGTTATCGTCACAAAGATGTTGTTAATAGTTAGACCTAAACAAAAGTCATCAACTGGATTACTTTTGTTTGTCTGTGTTGGCAAGCAAAATCCCAAAGTGGCCTCATTATAAGCTTTGTCCTGGCCTTTCATATTTCTGATCTATAATGCCTCAAAGAAATTTTCTATTCTATCTATCTTCTTCTATAACATTAAAAAAAAAAATAAAAAAATTAAGAAGAAGAAGAAGGATATTGTCATATATCAATTGTAATATTTGAGGTGCTGGGTAATTAATGAATTATTTAAAAAGAGGACCAAGATTTTCTGCCGCTGTCACCCACCATTAATATAATAAATATTTAACGAAATTGTCCAACATCTTTCACTTTCTGGTGCATATTTACTTGTTTTCATAATCTCCAACTGCTGTCCCCACCAATCAAATAATAATTAACAGTCCAAATCCAACCTTGCGCCTTGCTGTTCCACCTCTCTCTCTCTCTCTCTCTCCCTCACACATAGATGGGTCGGTGGTGTTTGCCATCTCACGCGTTTTCTTTCATTTGGTTTGGTGATTTCATCAATCAAAACACAAATCAAGATTCAGATGCATTGAGCTTTCTTCATCAAAATTAGGCTGTAACACACCATATACATACCTTTTGACTTTCTATTATTACCAACTACTAGTAACAAAAAAAAAAAACTTTGCTTATCATAGTACCAAGTGAAAATTACATATGCATGGGATTGGGAGGTCTATCAACTTCTGCAAAAATATTACTCTATTTTTCATTTCACCAACAAGCCATGGTGAAGTCAAGATTCAAATATTAATAATTTTTAGGTAAAACAAAAGATAAGTTGATTCCCAACTATAATATTACTTTATTGTTGCATTGAGAGCTCACCCTCAAATAATTAATTTTGCTGGACAAATTATGTTGCCCAACCTTTATTTTTTTGGCATTTTATTGAGAAAGTTTAATTTATATTAAATGTATCTATTCAATAAATAAAATTAAACTTAAAAAGATAATGAATATCTTTAGACTTGAAAAGTATATTAGTATCAGATTTTTCATTGTCAATTATAATATTTGAATAGCGATTCATTTATTAATTTAATGTATAATAAATATCTGTATCTTAATGCAGTCAAATTATTTTGATTTTAATATGCGGGAACTGAAATTAAGTCTTTTTTTAGTGCTCTTAGAAACGCAATTTAAATACATTAAAAAATATTTATTATCTATTAGTCCTAAATTAAAAACTAAGTGAAATTAAGTGATAAACTTTATAAAATTTAAGTTAAATAAGAAATTTTCTTTCCAAACAAACTAAATAAGAAATTTTAGATACTATCAAGGATACAATGAGCGTTTTAAGACGAATCTAGCTTATACAATTAAAAATTGTTTAAAAAAATATATCAAATTGTATCTTTTACTGATGAATATTGGCTAGTTGGTTAGTTCAATTGACTCAATTCGCATTGAAAAAATGAAAAACTTCCTAATAATAATAATAGGAGTATAACTAAGCTATTGCCATGTCCAACCTTTCATCCAACCGTTTTATTCTAAGAACCAATCATATTGTACAGTATACAACATGAACCAGAAGAAAAGAAAATAAATAAAAACAGATCCATATTTTATTTCTGGATAGTTGCTCATCATCATCCTCTCTCCTAATGGCTTCTCTCTTCAGAGACCTCTCATTAGGCCACTCCAAGAGAGAGTCAACTCCTCCTCCACCTCTACACCTACCGTCCCCACCAATGCCTTCCTCCAAACTTACCCCCACCGATCTCCACTCTCCCCTCGGCCACCTCTCTTCCCACCTCTCCGATTCCGACCTCCGCTCCGCCGCCTACGAGATATTCGTCTCCGTCTCCCGCACCTCTGCCGGAAAAACCCTCACCTACGTCTCCGCTAGCTCTAACTCCGATTCGCCCAATCACAACCATGCTGCCTTGCCTCACTCACCTAACTCGCCTGCCTTGCAGCGGTCCCTCACTTCCGCCGCCGCCAGTAGAATGAAGAAAGCTTTCGGCTTGAAATCACCCGGTTCGAAAAAGAGCCCCGGTTCGGGTCCTGGTAAGTCAAAGTGGCCTTTGACCGTTGGGGAGTTGATGAGGACTCAAATGCAGGTATCGGAGACCGTAGATTCCAGGATTAGGAGAGCTCTCGTTAGGGTTGCTGCTGGCCAGGTCAGCTCCAATTATTAATAATTGCTATTCTAATTTTTTTGATTTTATTACATTTTTCTGATTTTTTTTTTTTGTTCTTTTGTGGATTGATCTAATGATAAATATTGTATCTGATAAATTACTGCTAATTAATTTCGGAATTTATGGGATTTTATTTTTACGTTTTGTCTTTACTTTGTTGTTCGTTATGCATTTGCTATATTTTGTTCTTTCATATGCTTTTTGTTGGCCTGAATTTTCATTTACTGATTTTGAACTATCAATTTTTAACTTAGGTTGGAAGGCGAATTGAGACGGTTGTTCTGCCACTAGAGCTGTTACAGCAGCTTAAGTTTTCTGATTTTTCTGATCAGCAAGAATATGAAGCGTGGCAGAGGAGAACCATGAAGATTCTTGAGGCTGGACTTCTTTTGCATCCTCGTGTGCCGCTTGATAAGTCCAATCCTACATCACAGCGGCTGCGGCAGATTATTAATGGGGCTTTGGACAAGCCTATAGAGACTGGGAAGAACAATGAGTCAATGCAAGTGCTTCGCAGTGCTGTTATGTCTCTTGCTAATAGGTCTGATGGGTCTTTCTCTGAGATATGCCATTGGGCTGATGGGATTCCATTGAATCTTCGCCTCTATGAAATGCTCTTACAGGCCTGCTTTGATGTTAATGATGAGATGTCCATAATTGAGGAAGTTGATGAACTTATGGAACTCATAAAGAAGACTTGGACTATCCTTGGAATGAATCAAATGCTCCACAACCTTTGCTTTACATGGGTTTTATTTCATCGATTTGTTGCAACTGGCCAAATAGAAACAGACCTACTTGATGCTGCTGATGCTCAGCTGAACGAAGTTGCAAAAGATGCAAAGACAACAAAGGATCAGCAATACGCCAAGATTTTGAGTTCTACATTGAGTTCAATACTGGGTTGGGCAGAGAAGAGACTACTTGCATATCATGATGCATTTGATAGTGGAAGTATTGAGACCATGCAGAGTATTCTTTCTCTGGGACTGTCAGCAGCCAAGATTTTGGTTGAGGATATATCTAATGAGTATCGCAGAAAGAGGAAAGGCGAAGTTGATGTGGCTCGAAGTAGG
>CATIWR010198922.1:0-27280 GCA_949677035.1 Omphalea diandra | reverse complement strand
ATTGCTATTATTTGATATCAATTTTATATAGAGTTTTTTATTTTTTATTTTCAAAAACAAAAGAATTTTGTTTTAAAAATATGAATTGCAAATTTTTAATGATTTTTTAGATTTTAATATTTATTTTAAAAAAATAAATTTAAGAAACATATATTTTTAATAATAATTTTAATTTTTAAATTTAGACAATAAAAACAAAAAAAACAAAAATTAGAAAACAAACATGCCCTAGCTTCATTGCCACCACAACTCCCATTAACATCACACTTCACCTCTGTTCTCTCTTTATGCAGTAACAAAAACAATTTGTTTCCCGGTAACAACGGGTATGGCTTTCGGAGCTTTATTAATTGTCATTGAATCTAATAGGGGAAAGATGTATGGTTTCAACTCAACTTAAACTACATGTTGATTGCTATATTGTTTCAAATTAGAAGCTTTTTTTTTATTGGTTTTAATTTGTAGATGGTAGCCTTACAAGTAATTAGGGTTCTCTTGAGTATTTCATCGGTGTTATTCATTCAGCAGCGGTTATTTGGATAATTTGTTGAGTGCATGTTAGTTGTTTAAATGATATATTCAGGTGAGGCTATGGATGACTCTATGAAGGAATTTCAGCAAAGCTTGGTTGAGCTTGAAACTGAAGCTGAGCGCCTCCTTTTAGCCCGGCAACAGGTCACTCATACACGTACCTTTTAACTTCATATCTCTTAAATAACATTTGGATGTGTTTGTTTCCTGATAAAATGGGTAAAGAAAATTCTCCATTGTTATTATACGATGCAGATGCACCTCAATACCATTCACCCTTTTTCAGAATGTGAAGAAAAAGGAGGCTGGAAAATTGAAAGTACTACAAGATATTAAAGTTTTTCTTAAGACAAAATGAACATATTGTCCTTATACTTATTTGGTTTATAATTATAAGGAATTTGAGAAATAGAATTTTTTTTTTTTTCCTGTTGCTGTTACTTTGTATTATCAATTTATTAAATGCAAACAGCATATGACTACATAAAATGTTAGTTATGTTTCTTGTTTTGTTAGATTTTTTTAGCCCAAGACCACATTGTCAATGACTTTTAGCAACAAAAGTGCAGGTGATTGAAAATGATAAAATGAGGAATGAGAACAGGGAAGCGCTTACTGCACTGCGGAAGAGAGCTAGGACCACTAAAACTAGCATTCCTTCTCCTTTTGAGTCAATAATGAAGGATATTGGAAAGTCTGCATCAAGGTCCTTGGTGAAGGAGATATGTGGAACATGTGGCAAACACAATTCAGATGAGCGCACATGGATGATGTTCCAAGGAACAGATATATTTGCTAGCATTCCATTTCATGCTGCTCACACCATCTTGGAGACAGGTTCCTTCTAGAACTTAATTTTAGCAGGGTTATGTGTAAGTTCATCAATGCAATTTATTAACTGGAAATATTTTGTCACGTATAAAATCTGTCATTTCTGTAGTTGAACTACTATTAAAATTACTCTAGCACCATGTGTTCGACATGGAAATTTAAATTTCCTAAAACATTTCCTCCTTGAGTTTGGGGAGGTTGTAGGTAGTGCAGCTGGGAATTTGTTAAGGAAGGCCAGTACTGAGATGTGTTCCTTCTGAAAACTGGGATATGGATTGTAGTTTTGATAAACTACAATGTTGGCAACGAAAGTAATATATTTTCTTTTTTCAAAGGGAGAGGGGTTAAAGGACTTTCTTCTGACTGAAAGCCTTAAGAATCTTAACGAATAACTTAAGACTAGCACGGTCAACATGAGAAAGTTTATGCAGTTATGGTTCTATTATGATTTCTTGAGATCTGACAATGTCCTATCGACTGATAGCCTGTCTGAATGCCTTAAAATTATCCAATTCTGGATGCAACTTATATGATCTGAAATTTTCCAGTTTCATCTGTATATTCAGTATCAACTTTATTCATCTTATTCGATTTGATTGAATCTTTCCTTTTTGCTTATTAGTTGGCTGAGTCCTTTTGCTGTTCAAAGCCTACAAGTATCACATGCATGTGATGTCTACACAACATTGACTTCCCGATATTGACTACAATACTTATCTTACTCAAGCTTCAGGAAGTGAATGTGGCTTTTCTTGATTATGCAACCAACAAATACCTTCAAGTTTTCTCAAACTGAGCACTTGATGGAGAAATCAAGGCACTAGGAAGAGAGAAAGAACTTTTTCTGTCCTATAAATAAATTAAACAAGTGAAATGTGATTAAAAAAATAAAAAGCTTTAGAGATTAAAGATTAGTTTCTATCATCATCTCATTTATCGTGTTGTTAACTTAAGGATTCAGAATCCTTTAGGCATCTAAATTGAACTAAGCCTCAATGTTGGGACAAACCTTGGGCAAATGAGACACTCTCAGATAAGGAAGGGACACGCACAACCTTTTATTTTGTGCAGAATGTGAAGAAATCTAAGTGAAAATTGCTGTGTATGGAATGCTACAATTTGGTGGCAGTAGAAAGCAGTATAATGTTGAAATTTCAGTGGAAATTGGGGTTCAGAGGCATACATTAGCATTCATAAGGGGACGAGTTATGGAAACAGCCTCTTGGCAAAATAATGGGAGGCTACATACAGTAATTAATCCGCTCCTGACCCTTACAACGATGGGAGCCTTGTGCATTTAGGACATCCTATCATCGAATGGCATTCATTGGTTTAGCTTGTATAGCTGCTGAGAAAAGGTTTCTCAAGAAAATCAACAATTTTCTGATGAAACTGGAAATAGTACTAGATTCTGGTTTTACAGCAATGAATAGATGACTGTGAAATTATATACCCTCTCAACTTAAACTGTTATTTCCCATTTGTAATCTTTTTCTCTCATGTCTCGTTGTACTGAAAATTCTATTGGAAAACACTGTATTCTTAAGCTTAATGTAGAAATATAAAAGAAAAACAAAACGGCTGAAGATAAGAGCTTGTTTGGTGCAAGTGAATTCTATAAGATTTTATGGATTTCATTTACAAATATACATATTCGCATTTGCTATATCAAAGAGTTCATTTAGAATTATAAATTTTTAATTCTTTCTAATCAATTATATGCTTGAAGCAAATTCTATCAAAATTGATCAAATTTGCAAATGAATGACCAATAACACCATCAATTCAAAAATTAATTATGCATTTAATCCAAACATGAGAATTCATTTACATATGATATATTTTTTAATGAAATTCATTTGTAAATCAAATGAATTCCTTGTGGATATACAAAAATCATTTGTAGATCAAATGAATTCTGAATGGGTTTATTCCAACAATTTGTAATGGAACTATTACTTTAAAAATATAAGTGTCAGTTTCTTGTAAAAGAGAATCCCATTACTATTTCTGGCTGTGAACCTTGTCTTGTGGGTAATGAATTCCTCTTATCTTTTTTCTTTGGTGCTATGAATGCAGATCAAGAGCAACTTGACTATGAGGCTAAGAAACTACAAAGCTATGTAAAGGAGAAGTCCTTTTTTATTTCAGAAAAAGGTGCACTTGCTGACAAGATTAGTCCTGGTGTTCTGAGATCTCTGATAACCTTAACAGATAAGCCAAAGTAAGTTTTCTCTTATTTCCGTATTTAAGATATCCAGGAGGAATTCATTAGGAAGAAAAATGCAGGGAAAAATTACATAAAAGAGGGTGAGGTGTCCTCCTATAAGTGATAGGGCAAGTTCAAGAAATGAACATGAAGCAATTAACCATGCTGGATGCAACTTTTGTTTTCTATCATTGTGCATTTTCTCTCATCCCTATCAACTAAGGCATGGATGGGGCTTTATTTCATCTTTCAGCCCACCATCTGCAGCATCAAAATTTGACTGCTGTAAAATGGCGTGCGTCGGTTTGGCAATTTTTGGAATTGCTTTCTCCTGATTGTACTGTGCCATTAATTGTACGCATTCATCTCAACATATTGTGATTGATGCGGAACAGGCTTTGAGTATGCTTTTGTATATAGTGACAAGAATCTTGTATGAGTTAGTATATGCCTTTGCTTTTGTTTCTGAAATGTTGAGGAAAGGAAGAATGAGGGGTAAATTGTTTTTTCTTCAGATTATTCCAAAGTTGATAATTATTACTTTGAAAACTTGTATATTTGGAGGCTACATGTCAATATAGTTCATGCATGCCTTCATTTTCCTGCTTGGCATTATTTTTAACCAAAAACAGCATGCGATACTTCTCACCTTGCACAACTCACTCGAGTACTTTTATTTGTATGGATAAGTAGATAACAGAACCATGATCTGGTTCTTATTGGAGTTTTTGGAGATGCTTATGTCTCTATTATCTTCTGGTGTATTTGATCTGTGACCACATATCAACTTATGCTTTTTCTTTTCTTTCTTTTACCTCGTTCTCTTCCTCTATACTCAAATTAGTTGCCAGTAAAGAATGGTGTCAGTTTCAGGGTCCATTTTGTTTTATCCTTTCACTTAAATAGAGTGGAAGTTTCGTGGGGACTGTTGAAACATTTGAAGATACCATGAAAGACCATTGTCGTCTTGTTTTTATCTTGTCCATTTTACCAAAACTTTCCACAGGGTTTAAACAGCCTAATAAAAAAATGCTCTCCTGGTTTCTTATTTCACTTTAGTTTTCCTTCTCCTTTTGCCTTCATTTTCACCAAGCAGACTGATGTGACTTTGCACTAGTAATAATGAGTGAGGGACACAACCTGTCAATGTGGATTTATTCCTGCATTTTGCATGATAAAAAACCTCTAGGAGTTGGGTTCAGATGCCACATTTGCTGTCCTACACGAAATTTATTTTGTAATTAGTTGCTACTATATTCTTGTCATGTGTTTATCATAACATATTTAAGTTCAATGTTTATAGATGATGGGATCTGCTGAAGTATTCTGGCCAATGCAGGAAGCATCTAAGCAGATAGAGAATCACTTGACTTTCACACCTTGTCCTAACTTACAAACAAACATTAGAGCCCCGTGCAATGTGACACCAGGTATACTTATATATAAGCTGTAAATTCGTCATCTCCGGTTGGATCAAAAACTTTTCATGGAGAGTGATATATGTCATAAACGAATTTGCTGAATTCTTAGATGTTAAGACTTGCGTAAGCCTTTTCGTTAGTGTGTTATTGCACGTTTTTGTTGTTGGAGAATGTAATGGCTGTTGACAAGGCATGAATGCTACAAGATGTGCAGATTCTTTTTGCTATCGTTTTTTGTAGATCGAATGCATTTGCGTCCGCAGATAATATATGGCAGTGAAAATGCAATGGCATTTCCGTATTCGTTTTCGCTGAGTTGCCTACATGTCTTCTCTGAGATGGAAATTGAGAGTTTGTTTAGTTTATTTGTTGCTAATTGATGGTTACTAATTAAGTTTTTTATGAAAAAAAAAATCGATGATGGTTGTTTGTATATATAATTGTCAATATAAATATAAAATTTAAACAAACAAATAAATAAAATTCAAAGATATATATATATATTGGGGAAAATTTTAAAAAAATATTTTTTTGAATTGAAGATGTTAAATAATTGTTGAGTATTAGTTCCTATTTTGAAATTTAATTAATATATAAATTAAATATGCATTTTATATATTTATAAATTAAAAAATAAAAAATTTTCAAAAAAAAAAAAATCACCTCTTAATATTTAGTTATTGGAGTTTTATTAACGGTACTGGGAATTGGGATTGCTCTTATCCACCCTGTCAATTTCAGCTTTCATGAGATTTTGAATTCGAGATCCATTTTACAAAATGTTGTGCTTTTTATGGGCATGCGTAGACCGTTTCCACTTCACAAATAAAATGGTTTTATATTGTTGGGATTTTTTTCCGGCACAACAAAGAGGAATATATGAAATAAAGATTATGTATGGATTAGTCATTGAAAATCTGGAAAGTACAGCAGCCATCGAAAAGCCCGTTTGACGGGCAACTTCACATGAAGTTTCACAATGCTCATTTTCCTTATTCTTATGAGACTCTAACTCCACACAATTTTGCTTTATAATTGTATGTATGTTTCATCAAGAGAATGACACAAATAAAAAGCTCATACTTCTGTTGTTACATTAGAGATTTTTCAAACTGAATGAGCACTCGAAAATCAGATTATCAATCTTTAAATGCACCACATCTATTTATTTTCATTTTTTTCAAAAAATGCTGATTTTTTAAAAATTCCAAACTTTGGTCCAAAAAAAAAAAAACAACAATTTTAGAGCAAAGACGGCATGAAATATTTCAAGATTTGGATAACCTTCAACCTGCACGGCAAAAAATCTTCTTCTCCCCTCATATCTATGGATCATCCCCTAAGTATTTAATTGAAAAATAAAAATTAAGTCTCTCTGACTTAAAAAAGAGTATGCATTCCGTACAGAGGAGTCAACCTCCGTGTCAGCCTTTCACAAAAATGCCACTAGCCCCTCTTTTGGACTATCTCCTCCGTCTCTGCTATTTCTGCACCTCAACTTCCCATTTCCTCATCGTCACAATTTCTCTGTACTCTCACTGCATTCCTTTGCCATCTTCTACTCAAACCTATTTTTGTAATTCGGACCTCCCCACTCAACCAAACATCTTTTCTCCTGTAGCGAGTACTACCTTGGTGGACACATGCGATTACAAAAATAACTGGCCGGATATAAACAAACTTCTTGCAACACCAAATAATACATCGTACGTTGAAGATACGATCGTCTCCTCCTCAGTCTATTCTTATTTTACTTTTATGCCCTTCATTTATTTTTTCTACTATTATATGTATAAATAAAAAGATTAATTGTTCCTAATTTCATATTTAATTAAATTTTTTATTTTTAATATTATCCTAAATAATCTCTCACAATCTACTTATTTTAATCATTCGGCTATAGAGTCTGTCCCAACTTAATTTTATTAGACCACCCCAAGATTACTCGGTCTGCCCCAATGAGGATATGACTATTGATTTTCAATGTTTATTTTTTCCGTGATCAAATAATAATTTAGGTATTAATAGAAAATCTTTGAAGGATATTTAACAACCATGAATTTAGCTTTCAAAGTTCTACGTTAAGCTAATAAAAAAATTTGACCATAATTACTCATAGGAATAAGTCATATATTTATAACTATTTATTTTTAAATGTTATTTTATTATTTTCTTTATCAAATGCAAATCATTTAATCCCTCGAATTATACATGTAACATAAACTTTTCCAATCATGGGACTCCAATGCAATCAACGTAGCAGAATCAATAACTATTTCAGGTTTTCATTATCCCCTAAAGATTTTTAGCTCTTGTTTCTTCAAAACAAAAAAAAAAATTCCTACCCAACATTTATTAATAGTATTTATATAACACTATATACACACATCGTTTATGTTACGGTACAGGACTTTGAGTCAACTTGAAGACTTGGAGAATGATAATTTGGTCAATGCGCTAAAAAAGTCGATTAAAAAAATATTAATTATTTTAAATTTTAATGATTATCATATTTAATTAAATTATTTTTTATTTTTTAATATTATATTAAAGTATTTTGTACATTTTACTTAATTACATTAAAAAAATTTTTTGTTAAATTCATGCAAATATTGTAATGACTTTTTAGCATAGTAGGACAAACACGAGATGTATAATATTTAATAAAGTGAGAACGATATAAATAAATATAATAAAGTAATTAACTTGATAAAATATAATTCATTTCTAATCAAATTCTTTTCAAAAAATGACATTTTTTTATGCTGATGAACTTTATAATATAATAAAATAAATGTGAATAATGATTTAATATAATATTAAAAATTAAAAATAATTTAATTAAATATGATAAATTTCAAAGTGTTTAGAGTAATTAATAAAAAAAAATGGATTTTCTTCAATTCAAACCGTTCCCTCGAAGCCCCCAACTACGTGGTAAGGAAAATTAATTTACTGTGGGAACTGGGGTCTCCAACCGGCATAAATTTTCTACCATATACCATAAATGTTGTTGTTTTATTTTTCTTCATGACATAAATGTACATATGTAAAAAAAAAAAAAACAGCACAACTGATGGGCAAAACTTACTAGAAAAAGTTATTGTTTTTTAAATTCTGTCCAAAAAAATTGCTAAATATTTTTCATATTATTTTTATAAAATATATTTTAAATATATAATATAATTTTTTGAATTTATTTATTATTTAATATTTATTGCCTTTTTAGAAATTTAAAAAAATCAAAATTTTACAATATAATTTTTCGTTTTGGCAAATATGATTTTGTAATTTACTTATTAGCAAAACTCAACCATTTATAATATTGTTCGCAAAATAGTATATATTCATAAATTCATCATATCTATCTAACCTGATTCTAAATTTTACACATTATTTCAATTAATTATGTGTCTAAAATTTAGATATATAATTTATTCATTTTAAATACAAATTTATTTATTTTTTTATTTACTTTCTATATATATTTGAACAAATTCTACAATGATATAAATAAAAATTATTAAAATATATATATATAGAAAGTAAAAAAAATAAATTTTGTATTTAAAGTAAATGTATTATATATTCATACACAATTAGTTAAAATAGCATATAAAATCTTATATCAAGTTAAATAAATGTAATTGAGTTATGGATTTGATATTATTTTGCAAATAATGTTATACCATAAGGTAGAGTTTTACTTATAAACAAATCATGATACTGTATTTATAAAAAAAAAAAACACAATGTAGAAATGTATATTTTTCTCCATATATTTTGTGTCATATGAAAATTAGGGTTGTCTCTCTTCTATTATTTAAAAACAACACCTTCTCTTTTGATGTTTTGAAACTATAATAAATACATTTTATCAATAGTAAACTTATTTTATATTCATTTTTTATTTTATTTAATAAAATGAATTATTTTCACTTTATTTTATTAGATTTTATTTTTATTTTATCTATCTTTTGAAAGTTTTTATTTTATATTTCTCATTGAGAGTTTTTTAATTTATTTTTTAGGAGCTATGATGGTTTCAAATTACATGTTTAGTAACATATTATTAGATATTATCTCTTAAATTTGTTTTTGCATATTATATAATTTTTAATTTATATTGCGCTATAACATAATATCTTATGAAAATTTATATAATCGATAATGATAGAGAGTTTATCGAAAAAAATTTATTGTGAAAATAGATTCACGATTTTCAAAACTGAGTTGATTTGCAATTATCAATAGTATTGAAAATTAATTTTATATTGATACTTAATATCATAATATTTTTTTTAGATATCATATAACTATTCATAAATAAAATTATTTTTAACTATGGATGGACTAGGGTAGCTTGCGGAAGGATTAGATTCAGGTAATTGAATGAATGTGTATAAAGAAATTTATATCGTTTTTCATATTTTAGTAATTGATAATTTCCGCATTTTAAAATAAAAAAATAATATTTTGTTTTAATAAAATTTTAATATTTTTAATAATTCAAATAATATTATTTTAAATCGAGTAAGATTTGAGTTTATTTTTCAAATGAATTAAATCAAAATATTTAATTAAATTATAAATTATCACTCTAAATATATATAAGAAGGTTAATAATTGGTGAATAGAATATTGGATACTCCACTTTTCATTAATTATACTTTACATCAAGTGCTTTAGGGATGTAAACAACACTATTATTTTTTTTGGATTTTTTTAATTATTTTAAATACATAATTACCTTATTTACACTAATTACTCTATTGAAATAAATACATAAATAAATTCACTGTATATTTCAAATATATTTTCACAAATTTATTATTTTTGAGAATAAAAACTTATAAATTTTAATTTTTTTACAATATTTCTTTTAAAATTGTTAGAAAAAATTTAATTTTGATTTACTTATGTGGCACATTTTTTTAAAAAATAAATAAATTAATTAATAAGATCAATCAAATTAAACATTAAATTATAAAAAGTAATGTTATTGATTGCACACAATAATTTATTGATAATTATATCAGTAAATATTAAAGACAAATAACAAGATTTATTTGTTTTTTTTGTTTCAAACAGTTTTAGATAAGTTTTGTGCAAATTTCTACGTGAATAAGCGAACAATTTATATTTTAAATATCGCAAAATAGAATAAGAATTAAGAAATCAAAATGACATTTGCTATATTAAAGAAATAGATATTCTCTGACAAAATGCTGTTATATCATAAATATTGAATATTTCTTTCAATTTTTTTATTTTTATTTTATTTAATAGATAAAAGTCTTGCACATTTGAGAAGGAAATTTCAAAATATAAAGACCAATTTAACTGAGAAATATATCATATATATTGAAACCTTATTTTTACGCCAGAGACAAGTACCCTAATCATGTATTATAACAACACAATGTTGAATATTTATTTCATAAGATAATCAAAAATTATTATTGCTTTAAAATATTTAAACACTTTGATTGTCTAAAAATATTGATAATGGAATAATTGATCTAAATAAAGTAATTAAATATTTCAAATAATTAAAAATTATCCATTTTAAATAAAAGGATAATGATATTATTCAAATCCTTAAAACTTTAATGTGGAGCGCAATTAAGGGTAAAAAGGCTATATAATTTTTAAAATTAAATTAAAAATTTTTAAATTATTATAAATAATTAATAAATTATATATATAATTTAAAAATTTGTATAACAATACCTTGTGTGTATATAAATATATAATTTTTTTATTATTGTAAAATTCACGTTAAATAAGGTATAATAAAATATAAGAATAAATTATACCAGTGCTTTATTATCTGACAGAGGTGAAGTACTGAGTTTCAAACTCAATATACACAGAAATCATTGTATGAACGCTAATTTGACACTGCCCACTTTTACATGCCGAGTCTCATTGAATATTGTTCCCATTTGAAATTTTCTTTTTTTTTTTTTTTTTGAAAAGACTAATATTTTCAAATTGAATAATATAAAGAAAATATATGGGTGTGAGGTGAGTGAAATAATTTTGATGTGAGTGAGTAAAGATTTTTATTCTGGGTATGTATAGGCTTCATTATAACGATGAAAAATATGAAAAAGATTTTCAATAACGCAAGTCAATTAACTACTTGATACGTGTAGGAATGATATCAGATAAATTTTCAGTTGACGAAAAACAATAAAAATAAAGGAAAAATGAAAAAGAAATGCAGAAGGGATAAAAAAAAATAAAAATAAAAAGAAAAAGAAAAGAGAGTAGAAATTGGGAAACAGAAACTGAAAGGATGATATTTGTGCCAAAAATTGATAAAAATTAGAGAGAGCAAAACAGCAAGTGGGGTCAATAATACCGCGTGTCAAAACTTCACCTCTCAATGAAACAACACGGTTATAGTATTTATTACTGTATGAGAAGGAAACAAATAAACAGCCATACCCTTCTTTCCCAAGTCCTAACAAGTTGGGGGGTAGACTAGACATTGGAGAAACCCAACCAAAAAATAAAAAAGTGATAAAAAGGCCCCAACCCACCCACCACCCACTCCCTATATCTTCTTACACAGAAATCCCATTGCACTGTAGCATATTGCAGAGTGGCCACCCCACAAATATGTAACTATCAAATGGGTAAAATGGTAAATTTTAGGTTTAATACACAGCGAGAGGTTAGTACCACCCAATCACTTCTGCGCAAGCCGCCTCATAACTCTCTGCTCCTTCAGTCTCAAACTCACTAGAAAGAGATAGAGCTGAAAAAGGAGTGGGCTTTTGAGAGAGAGAGAGAGAAGCAGCAGCAGCCTAAGCTTAAAGGCTTTAAAAGATAGACTCAGAGCTAAATAAAGAAACTCAACCTCTCTTATACTAGATATTATACAGAGAGAAGAAAGAGAGAGAGAGGGTAAAAGAAGAAGAAGTTAATGTGCACGCCAATACTGAGACGAGAAAGCAACAGTTGAAGTCTGCAAATGGCAAGTTAAGGGGTTTTCGATATTCGTATTCAACCTCTTCCATCTCCCTTGCCTCACTTCCATACTACTGCCATAGGTGAGTTTGTTAACTGTTTATACAAATAACACTCACTAACACCGACATGTGATGTCCCTCTTCCAAACCCAAATTCCCTTCAAATAATAAATAAAAATACCAAGTTCATAACTTTTCCACTCGACAGCTTTTCCTTTTTTCCCCCTCAATTATCTCTTCTGAAAGCTGACATATTTCTCTTTCACACTTTTAACCCTCTTTTTTTTTTTTTTTGAATTACTATAATATATAAATTATTTAACATAAAATTCATTTTTTCCCTCTTCTTTTTCAGGTACACAAACGCAGCGTCCTCCCCTATCATACTCACCGGCAGCTTTAAAAAAAAAAAAAAAACCCCCAAAACAATACAAAAGGTTTGTAATTAAGCCAAGAAATGTTGGAATACGAATGGGGAAACCCTTCAACTATCATGCTCTCTGCAGGAGACGATCCTACCCCTGACCCTGACCACAACCGTCAGATTTTCGATCATTACGCCGCCCAGTCCTTCAACGACAACATCGTCCCCAACCCCACTTCAACACCCTTTTTTCACCACCATCAACCTAACACACCACATGTACATCACCAAGTCAACTCCCTCTTTGACCCCCGCCCCTACGCCACCGCCTCCTCCTACGCTTCTCCTCACCCTTCCCTCCTCTCCCTAGACCCCACGGGCGGGACCGGACCGTCGTTCTTCCTCGTTCCGAAGACTGAGGATGTGTCCCGTCCTGCGGATTATACGTCCAGAATTGGACTGAATTTGGGCGGCCGGACCTACTTCTCTTCTACTGAGGATGATTTTGTTAACCGCCTCTATCGGCGGTCCAGACCAGTGGATCCCAGTTCGTCTAACGCTCCTAGATGTCAAGCCGAAAGGTGCAATGCCGATCTTAGCCACGCTAAGCACTATCACAGGCGCCATAAGGTCTGTGAGTTTCACTCCAAGGCGTCTACGGTCATCGCCGCCGGATTGACTCAGCGATTCTGCCAGCAGTGCAGCAGGTTTGAGTTCTTTTTTTTTTTTTTTTGGGGGGGTGTTGAAATTACCGAAAGAGCCTCCATCCCCATGCAACTCCCATGTTCACTTTTTTTCTGTTTTGTTTTTGGGTTGGGTCATTCCAATCGATGGTCTACTATTTCATAGAAATCCCCCTTTGGAAGATGGTTGTCATCATTATGATGATAGAGAGAAGAATGTTGAAATGGCGGAAATACCCCTATTACTTCAATGATTAGATACCCAGTATTGGGGTGATTCCGAGGGCATTTACGTCCGTAAACTTTTGTCTTTGGTTTCCGTTCTACGTACCTGGTTTTTGCTTAACCTCGTCTGCTTTGCTTCGTATTATGGTAACATGATATGAAATTCTTGTAAGATAGGTTGTAAAATTTTACGAAAATACCCATCCCATGCATTTCATATTTCACTGTATATCGATGGCCTGGAACAAAACAAATGCGAATGGCAGTCATTTTCTGCCTTCAATCCGGACATGGTCGGCAACACCCCTACCTGACCATAATGCCCCTGGAATATAATTTTGTTGCCAATGATTGGGTGTGCCGTACATGTGGAAATCCCGAGGGCATTTGTGTAGTTTAATTTTGTATATATATATTTTTATTTTTTACGTAGAGTGTGTCCATTTTGGGTTGATCAGGTAACGTGCAGGTAGCTAGCGAGATGGCAACTACTTAATTATATGTGCGTTAATAATGTGTAAAAAACTGTTTCCCAGATTCCATCTTCTTTCAGAATTCGATAACGGAAAGCGCAGCTGCAGAAAGAGATTGGCCGATCACAATCGCCGCCGCCGGAAATCACACCAGATAAATCAAGAAAGTCACAAGTCACAACCTGAAACTGTCCGCAATTCTTCTTCTCAGAATTTAGCAAGTAAGCTTACCTATTAGCTACATCAGCAACTGCCAATATTCTTGCAAATTAATAATATGTATGCAACTGTTAAATTGACTTTGGTTTTTGTTGCAATTTTACATAAAGGGTCTCCGCCTGATTCCGGGGTTCATAATAATTCTTCGTCATCGGTAACAGTGGCAGTATCGCCGCCTCGAATGTTCTTGGATTGTTTCAAGCAAAGACCATTTACTGCAGCTTCTTCTTCTGCATCATCAAGCTCACTGTTTTTCTCAAGCGGGTAATTAAGGAGAGGCGCATTTGGCAGCAGTGACTGTTGCGGCTAATTTTCTTTTCTTTTTTTTTTTTTTCTTATTTATCTCCCCACCCTTAATCATATTTCAATGTTAATACTTAAAATTGATGTTATTTTATAACATCAATTGGAGTAATATCAGCTAAATATAATTTTCCTCTTCTTGATGATCCAAAAAGTGATCATATATGTATCCTGTTTAATTTTATACACGTAGGTCCAACATTCAATTTTGTTGAGTAGGTGATTTTCTAAAGGTATCTTAACCGAGAAAGAAAAAAAAAAAGGTAAGTTAAGGAGCAGTAGTAAATTAATTGGTGGAGTGAAAGAAAATTGTAGTTTTTCCAATAGAAGCGACTGTTTGGTTTCAAAAAGGGGGTGTATTAGGCACGGGGGTCAGGATTATTATCATTTATATGGAATTGCATTATTGCCCTTTTGTCTGCTCTCCTTGAATTTCCCCACCAAGTTTTAACTCAGTAAACACGTAGCAGACATAATAATACTAATAACGACCACGTAAATGCGAATATATACGAGAGAGAGAGAGAGGACCTATGCGAAGCTGTCAAGCTGTCTCCTACATTGAGGCTGTACTAAGCTTAGACATTAACGACAAAATCAATTGATTATAGCTCATATATATTCTCTACCATCTGGCCTTTTTCTTTTCGAGAATGCAGCTATGCAAGTCGTGAAAATGTTGCCGAGCTTCATTATCTTTGGCTTTCTAGCTACCTAAAACAAGCTACAAGTAAATCCAATTCAGCTTCATAATTGCCAAGGACCCCAGCTTTCCTTTGGAAGCTTGTTGTGGTTCTAAAATGTTGGCTTATTTCTCAAGTGGAGCTCTTAAATTATAGCTAATGTACGGATATTGTTGGGAATGATGTAATTAATTCTGCTCTACTTCTTGTGACAATGGTTATTACTGGATGTGCGACTGTAACATTACCTGGGACAAAAATAGTTTCCAATCTAAAACTAGTGAAGCTAGCTCATCTAGTCTTGAACACTTAAACCTTTGTTTGGAAAAAGAAACATGGGGAGGACAGAGTAAGGGTGAAAAATATTTATTCTCTCTATTTAATTGAAAATGATTTTCTCTTTATTTTCCCTCCGTTTTAGGTAACATAAAAATGATGAGTCTGGAAAATTTATTTTCTCCTCATTTTTCCCTCTTTTCATTTTCTTTTCAGCTGAAACAGGAAAAAATTATATATCTCCTATCACTTTCATCCCCCTGCTTTGCTGTTCCTCTATTTTCACTTCTTCCCAAAACACAGGGCTAATATTTTTGTCATGTTGGCTCCCATATTCTACTAATTTTTTTGGGTCAATTTGACTTTGCCTAATATTCAAATTTAAAATCATCAGCATTGAAAATTGTCTTTATACCATTGAACCAAAAGCTAATTCATGCAAATCTGAATTTTATAATGACTTATTTAATGATGTTATTAAATAATATATTCTAATTTAATGGTTAATAATAATTTTCATCTCATTTAATAGTATCTAATTCTTTTTAATCTAACAGTAAATAATAATTTTTATCTAATTTAATATTAAATTATTAATTACGTCATTATAATATAAATTGTACTATAATTTTCACCTAAATTTTATTAAGTATGATGGAAACACTATGCTGTGAATTGTGAACAATTAATAGATATTGATTTATGTATTTGCTCGGCCATTGGAGTGCTTGCTGGTTCTAGTTGCTTTGTTTGCTGGTACCTAAAATTAGGATATTGTATATTACCTTCTCTCTCTATATATAGAGATAATATGCAAAGTGAGTTAAAAAAAATTAGAATAAGGATTAAGAGTGGTAAAAAAATAAATAGCCAACAGATGTGCTTTGAAAAATATTTAACAAATAACGGGAATTACATAGTAAGACTCGTGTTTTTATTTACCGGACAATTCTAGAAAATGAGTTTGATATTATTACGAATATGCCTTTATATATAGATTTTCATATCTCTTTCTTCGTGCATTTTATTTCTTCCTTTTACATATGTATATGTGGTTGATGATCATGACTCCAATTGACTCACCATATCATTTTATATCCGCAATGGATGACTATAAAGGTGGATGCTGAAATGTTTTTAGTCTTCCACATACAAACAATCAATTGTGGTCTAATCTATTCATTGGAAATTTTTTTTTTTTTTTTAAATAAAAAGTTGTAGGTAATGTTAAGTTTCCTCGTAATGATTCGGACTCCTGCGTGCAACTTCCAGGAAATTGTATGGTGGGTCCTTTCCCTCTTCCTAAGTTTTGTTCCCATTTACATATTTTGTGTTCTTCCTCCTTTACTTTTGCTCTTGTATGGAAACTAATGCAGCTTCAGCCTTTGTATGCTGTTCTCCAAGTCTTTATCTCCAATTGCCAACCTAAAAAGCCGAGATCAAACATGGCATTTATCACCTCAGTGTAATTAAGCTTAGTTTCAACTTATAGCTCTTTTGCTTTTTGTGGTTTTTGGTTAATTAGGCCTGATTTATAATTTAACTCGTGACCTTATAGTAATGTAGCAGTGGTTCACTAGCCATTTGGACAGCCTAATTAAGCAAATCTAGAGATAAAAATATTATACATAGACATAAATATATGTTTTTTTTTTTTTTGGTTTCTAAAACTTTTGCAGATAGATACAGTGACAGATCCTAATGCTACTGTTTCAAAGAGAATTGGACAGATTTGTGATAGTTTCGAAATCTGCTTTTAATGGATCATTAGTCTCGAATTCGCGTAATTATAATA
This sequence comes from Omphalea diandra, assembly GCA_949677035.1. Lineage (NCBI taxonomy): Eukaryota > Viridiplantae > Streptophyta > Magnoliopsida > Malpighiales > Euphorbiaceae > Omphalea > Omphalea diandra. Next base: position 10,284 of record CATIWR010198922.1, on the reverse strand, counting down.
ATAAATTTAATATTTATTTTATTAAATATGATTTATTAATTGTTTGATAAAAAATTAATTATTATGTAATAAAATAACAAAATAAATATTTTAAATTTGTAATTGTACACAAAGGAAATTATAATAAAAAAAATTATCTAGTAATTCATACTTTCAATTTTATGTACCATAATTTTAAAAAAAAATTATTAAATTTGAATGAAATAAATCTTGATATATAGTTGTAACAAAGGATTATTTATTCATTTTAATTCATACTTTCAATCTTATGGCATAATTTTAAAAGAAAATTTGTTAAACTTGAATGAAGTAATTTTCTAATTGTCTATTTAGAAGCAATTTAGGGCTTTTATTTTTAAAATTTTTTGGATTTTCTATTCAGAAAATTTTTTAATATATATATATATATATATAGCCACACACCACAAACACTTTTATCTGTTGCTAAAAATAGAATTAGAGACAGATAATTTTAATAATTTCTCATTATCTGTATTTACAAAAAATAATTTTCAGATAATAATATATAATAAAGAGAAATATACAAGTATTTTTCCATTCAAGTATTTTACAATTTAAATTTTAAAATTTTCTTCAACAATCATCATCTGGTTCAAACCTTCATTGGAAATAGTCCATCAATAACCTGAAACATCTAAAATATTTTCATCAAACCTCAATAAAATGCTCTTAATTAGTTAAGCAAATATAACTATTCGATCGCAATAAATTAACAACCACAAAATAATCAACAAGAAGACTCATAGAAAATATGACACATGAATAATTAATCTCAATCCAAAGAAATAAAATTGAAAAACCATGTGATTTTCATTATTGAAAAATTCCATCAATACTCTTAATTATAATTTCATCAATATCTAAACTTAAAAAAATTTAAAAACAAAGAAAAAAAGTCTAAAGTCTCTTTTTTTTTTGTAACATAGATAAAGCCATAATATCTTGAAAATAATGAGAAGTGGAAATTGAATCCATTAATGTTTTAGTAAAAGAAAATTGCTATATATATATATAAATAATAGCTTCTAAAACTAAAATAATTTTATTGATTTAAAATGATTTTAATCACTTAGAGGCAAATAAAATCATATATAATCAATGATAAAAACATATTTATGCCTGAAATAAAAAAAAATATAAAAAGTAAAGATAATATTTGTCGGAAATTCTCTGCTTCAAAATACAGATTTGTTGTATGTCTCAACATCTAATTAATAAGCACCTAATCAACCCATACAAGAAGCAAATGCCATTTATTAAACGAAAATGATCATTAATAGGAAGCAAAGATTCTTTACTAATCATGAAAGACACTACAACAACTATTCTCCTTTCTCTAGAAAATAAGGAATATTTCTTCCTTTTATTTATTTTTTTGTTATTTTCGTCTGTCATAAAAAAACTTATGAATTTAAATAGGATAAAGGTTTTTTTTAGGTTAATTTAAGTAAATATATTTATTTCGAGTTTAATTAATTTAAAAAAAAGTTAATTAATCACATTCACCAGTAAATCCCAACTAAACAAAAAAAAAAAAAAATCCGTTGATTCATAATTTATCTTTTTTGTTCAATAGGAAATTGAAGGTAAATATTAGATTGTGAGCAACTATCTACAAGCTGCACAAAAACTTGTGATAGCTTAAAGGAATGTCTCAAGAAGCTTCCACACATGACGGATTATGTTTGTTTTTTAACTGTGGAGATCAAAACACCAGGAAATTTCCTCTGCTTATCACTGATCACTTATTGTTTTTCTCCTCATTTTCACTATCCCACATAAACCTAGCTTATGGTGCAACTATTTCGGCCAATCAGCTAAAAAAGTCTTCGCCAATTCACCCCACCCATATATATATATATATATATGTATATATGCGAGTATCACTACTATAGTGGCGAAGTTTCTAACACCATGTGGACACATCTGAACAAAAAACCACAGCACGAATCAAGGCCCACCTCTTCCAAGAATCCTATATATTTATATATATATATATAGGAATTCCATTTCTTCCCAACTAAATTAATTTCCTCTGTTTCGAATTTGATATTTCCTCAAAGTTACACAACAAATATCTAGTCGCTTCGATCATAATCTCTAAAATGTTTGGCGAAAGGTCACTATCTCGCACCTTTCACCTCAAATAGCTGTCGCCTTTGTCCCTCGTTCTGTGCAAGGGATAGGGCAGTGTCCCTCGAACGTTTTTACTATGACATTTCATTAACTTATATTCATAATCTTATAATTGTTATTATCAATAAATTTTTACGTTTAATTTGGCTCGAAAATTTTAATTTAAATTTATATAAAAAAAAGTAATTTAACTCAATTCAGAAAAAAAGATTAAAACGATCTAAAAATATTCAAATTAAATTCAAGTTGACTCATCAATCAATTTGAGATAACTCAACCTTCATTTAAATAACTTTATTTAAATTATTAAAAAATTTAAAATTTAACTAAAATTGAAAACATGATATTTTTTTATTTTAAAATTCAAAAATATCAGTGGCCGATATGATCTAACCATAATTTGAAATGATTTGACTCAAATTGATATGAACTAACCATAAATTGACTGATGATATTTATATTAGATCCATTTACCACTCTAATTATCAACACACATATTTGTTAATAGCAAAATTTATCAGCTAGATATGAAGTGTTAAGATTCAAAAATTATCATCATGATTTATTTAATATCCCATATCTTTGGCTGACTAACATGTATTAGAAAAAAAATCCAAAAATATTAATTTAGGACACCGAAATTAATATTTCTTAGTGAATAAAACTTCTGTATGGTGTTGAACTTCAATATCCAAATGAAACAAAGTTTTGAGCATGGTGTCGTCATTCTAAGACTTAAACTCATATATTTAAATTGATTCGCTACCTAATGATTATGTTCCGTTTTGTGATATCTATTCAGAAGCAACTGATGTAGTGATGATGTTTGGTTAGCACGACTAAATTTACCAATCTAGAACTCATCCTTTGATAGCATATTCACTTTGCTTACTTTAATTACTGCTTAAGGTTCTGGATTGATATGTAAATTTGAACGCGTCAGAGATTGAGATCGTTATATATCTTAAGGGTTAATTGATTTATCTATATATTTAAGAGCATGTTTAGTATTGCTATTAAAAAATTTTAATTTTGAAATAAAAAATACAAGAGATTATCTCTCTTAATACATTATAATTTTTTTAATATGAATTTGATAACTAAAAAATCTGATTTTTAAAAATAACTTATTTTTTCAATTTTTTTATCAATAATAAGTTTTTACTTGTAAAATTTATATTCAAAAAATCTATAATCAGATAAAAGAAATTTTTATTTTTATTTTTATTTTTTATCTAGCAATGCCAAACATGCTTTAAATTATTTGAATTTTCTACTTATAGTTTTGTAGGCTTTACTAATATATTTTCATTATCTTTTCATAAATTCAGTATTTTTAAAATTAAATTAAATTGGTTAGATGATTTGTTTAGATTAATTGATTTGAGCAATAATGATCGATCTAATTTAATTAATTAAAGAATAAAAATAATAATATAATCTGATTTTTAAAATACTGATAAAATTAGATGAAGTGACTAAAATTAAATGACAACTATTTTCTTCAGTGATTATTAGGAAACAAATCACTCTAACTCTTTATGTCTTACCTCATATATTATTTCTCCTTTCATTTTTTAAGAGTACATTAAAATATTTCTATTTATTATATCATTATATTAAAAAAGCTTTTTTATTTTTTTTAGCGCTTTGTTATTAGTTAATGAAAAAATAGTTAGTAAATTTATTTTTACAATAACTATCTCTACTAATACAATATTCATCCCCATGATCTCTTTATCGATCCACAATAAAAGCAGGAATGGAGATAAGGGATTACTCTCTATTCTCATTTTCTTTTAATCTTAGTTGTTATTCTAATCAAGTAATAAATAGAAACTTAATGTGTGTACTTTTAAAAAAATTTTGTTGCAAATTATTATAATATTAGTACGGCTCAATTTAAAGATAGAGAAATGGTACAAAATGTAAAGAAAGTTAAATATCAACAAGTATTTTTGACATTAAATTTTAATTTAACGAAAAAAAAACGTATGGAAGTAATGAAATGACATTAGACATGGATGTTTTAATGCAATTTTTTCTTTTAAATGAGGGATAGAATAACATTTTAGTGTATTAGTGTAAAACCCAAGGGTAAAAGATGAGGGAGTAAAGAATATATTAGGGCAAAAATAAAGGGTTATATAGCAATTGAGAGAGAACGGGGTTTGTAGTAATAACGGTGGTCCATGGCACAGGGAGGAGTTCCCTGAACTTGTGTTTGGGAAGGAAAAAAATAAGAGAAAAAAATATAGACAATAAATGAAAATAAAAATTATTTTATCTATTTTATTTTCTCTTCAAAATGAAAAGAAAATATGAAAAATTGAAAGAATTTTACAAAAGTATAATTATGTCTATAACTTTTTATTTTCTTTAATTTATTTTAATAATTTTATACTTTTATTCTCTTTAATTTATTTTAATAATTTTATTTTTTAATAAAAAATAAAAAAATTTATGAAATAATATTTTTCTTTTCTTTTATATTTTGTTTCTAAATAAGATAAAATAAAATTATTTTTCTTTTTTTTATCTAAACATGAAAAAAAAAAAAAATTTTTTATTTTCTTTGCTTCTTACATTATTTCCCAAACAAAAGGTGAAGCAGGACGGAGAGGCAGGAAAGGTACGTTGCAAAGTGCAGCGTTGGGGTTAGCTCCTAGATCGCCAGTTTAATGGATCCCCTTTTTATTTTTCCATTTTTTAACCTTTCATTAAGTGCTGGACCCCACATAAAAGTTGGTCGTCATAAAACGCTCTGAGAATGAATGGACCCCATCATCGTCTTTAAATGCAACGACTAACTCTGCCACAATTCATGTTCATGAACTATTCTTCCCTTCTACGACTTTCAAACCCATGCACGTGGACCCTTTGCTCCTCACTTAGTTGATAAATTTTTCCCCCTTGTTATTGTCATGTTGTGGGGTTGCTAGCTATTTCTGCTTCACGTGCAATGCACGTGATCCCAGTGTTCATGCTTCCGTCACTACTGTCCTTTCACCGTCGCCCTTCCATGGTGGTAGTGGTGGGACTTCGACTACTGCTATCCACAATAGCCCTACAGCTGGAAGAGAATCGTGGTAGTTTTTTTTGTTGGCTCCCTAATTTAATTTTCATTAATTAATAAAAGTTGCCAACAATATCCACACAATTGTGTAAAAAACAAAATGAATAAAACACATTAACTTAATTAGTTAGTTCAGGAATAAGATTCCAACAACTATCCTGCCATTTCACACGATAAGCATATGCACTAATTAATTAGTTACTGTAGATAATGCACAATGTCCTGCAAAATAACCTGTATTTTCGGATATTGAGTTAGATTATTCGTGATTTTAGTTTTTTAAGATAAGAAATTTATTTTAATTTTAAATAAAATCAATTAAAACAACTCAAGAATCGAATCGAAATCAAATTAATTTAGATCTAATTGCGTCAAATTCAAATCCAAATATTCTAAATCCTTTTCAATTTTGAATTTGATCAGATCAAATTATTTTTCAAGTGAGACAAATCAAATTTTTTTACTTTAGTCATATCTTTTTGTCTAATAATTTATAGTATATTTTTTATTGAATCAAAACTTAGTTGTGCGCGGTAAAAAATGAGAGTTTTACATAAAAAATCCATAAGTAAAACAAAAAAAATCTATCAATAAATATAATTTACGGACATAACCCGACGCGAGAGTTCCATAGGTGTTCGCTTAGTCAATAAACATTCATGGATGGGATACAAATCATCTTTAAATTTACCGATGGAAAATCATATATAAATGAAAAATAATAATTCGATAATTCGTGTTGCCCAAAGAAGTATTTACCGTCGATAAAAACGTAGAAACAGAATAAGAGGGCGGTAATTCCATAGGTAAATATCGAATTTTAAAAAATCTTCCCTCTTTTTTATTTATAAATCCATCAACATTAATATCGTTGGTATTTATATTTTCTTTTACTGTTTATTATTTTTATTTATAATAATAAATATATTAATCAAAATTATAAAATACAAAAGTTTGAAGGCCTAGACTTTTAAAATACAAAACAAGGTGCATATTATATGAGAGAAAACAGAAGTATGAATATAACCACTAATGAGAAGCATTAGATCAGGAAGCAGAGTCCTAATCAGGAGGCGGAGGACTCAAACTAGGTTGAGTGCTCTGTCTGAACTATTACAGTTGTTCCTGCTCCTGATGTAACTACAATGATTGTTGTTTTATCAAAATTGTTATTTATCAGCCTCATACTATTTACTCTATGAATTAGAATCGTCAAGAACCTTTTGTCTGTAAGGATCATCAGATTCTAAAACCATTTCTGCATTGTCATGACATTCTTACTGATTGGATGGTTTCCCGTGCCAAAGTCATTCCCAATAGCCTGGGACCAATCTAATCCTTACAAGGTGCAATTACACTTCATTCATCTTGAGTTACTCTCAACTCTAACACTTGTAATAATACTAATCTCCTTTCCATCCGTAAATATTATTTTAACTGCAAGTATACTGAACAAAACTTTTTATTGTCTCATCCATCCAATCGCTGTTCATGCTCATTTTTGTCCTACATGATTTAGCATGATCCTTTATTTTTTTCTGAATGTATTGATCACCAAATCCTACGGATGATTTAGCATGATCCTTTATTTTTTCTGAATGTATTGATCACCAAATCCTACGGATGATTTAGCATTTTATCTCTTCTTTCCATCACCTTTTTTTTTTTTTTTTTTTACATTTATAAATTTAAAAAATAATATAGGAATATTTTATAAAAATAAAATATTTTATTTATAAATAATATTTAATTAGACTTTATGTTAATATCTATTGGTTGCAGCAAGAATTTGTAATGGAAGGATATAATATATGTGGAGGGAGGAGAGAAGGGAATAGAGAAAGGCAGGGGCATAATAATGCTTCCTGACTGACGATTGGTAAAAGAACCAAACCAAAAAAAAAAAATTGCTCTTAATGACGAGACAACAGAATGGTACATAGTGTGCCGTTTTCGTTTTCCTTTTCCACAAAGAGAGGCATAATTTCCGACCCTTCGGATTTCATATAACTTTGAAACGTGAAAACGACTGGTCGTGTGTGCCTTGGAATCTAATGCGATATTAGGTTACACGGACACTCTTTTGGATATTTGGAAAACAACCTCTGTCAAGATTCACTTAATCAATGCAAATTTATATTTGCCTTTCTAATGAAAAATAACGACATAATGTTGAATTAAATTTTCTTAAAATACCTTGTTCCCTCTTGTTGTCTATTTAATAATTTATCTTGTTTTTCTAAAATTAGAAAACCATAAATTTATTTGAGTTTCAAATCCAATTTTGAAACTCATCTAGTAAACAGATCAATCTTGAGTATTTATACTCATAAAAAGACATATTTTGCCAATATCATTTATATTTTGAATTTTTATAATATTATTAGCAATATAAAACTTAGAATGAAATATTTTATCAAGAAATGAGAAATATTACTTAATATATTAAAATAACATCAAATAAATATTATAATTTCCATAATTTTATAAAAATATTTTATATAAGAAATATTTGAATTTGATTAGTATTGTGAAACATATATAAATATACAAAGCTGGATTTGTGTAATGAATGAGTCGTTTTAGACTTAATTTAGAAATCGAGCCAAAATTAAACTAGCTCAAAATTAGGTTGCTACCCTAATTGGGTTACAGGGACAATGACTTGTTCTTAATTTGTAGAATACGTAGTTCTTTCATAATGGCTTTGAAGTTCCAATTTCATCAACCTCAGCGTGTGAAGTGAGAACATCCATTGGATATCCAATTTAGTCGTAGAACATTGTCCTTGCATTATAGAGTCATTATAAGACGTAGCCTTGGGTTCTAGATTTGTCAAGCACTTTTAGCATGGCGTCAGGCAAAAGAAATTGCCATGACCAGGAACAAAATGATGGCTTAATGGAAACCAATTAAAGAGAGCTAAAGAACGTACGTGGTTGAAGGGGAACGGTTCAGAAGAAGATATGACATATCTGGAAATCCATGTTAAAAGTTACCAAATATATACTATTCCGTTGTACCAAAATAAAAAAGTAATCAAATATATAGAATACTGTGACATTCGATTTCAGTTATATATGTATATATGCTTATGCATGGGTTTGGCATTTTCGGTTGTTAATGATAAGGGCATCATGGGTGTACACTTGCATAACGATCGAGTGGCGACAATAAAATGTTCTGAGTAAGCGAACATGCAGTAGCGGTAGAGGAATGCCTCGAGTGTGGATCATGGAGTCAGTAACTATGGAGGAGCCGGAGTTGCGCCATATATATTACACATAAACCACGCTAAAAGTTCAATTACAGATCATAATTTATAAATCGAATTTAGTTTCAGTACTGGACTAAAAATATATTTTCTTGACTAAAAAATTTACCGTACTTGTTTCATATAGTGGACCTCCAAAAGCCAAGTGGCGGACAACAATTTCCTGACAAGGCATACAATGACTGTTGGACTAGACACATCTCCATTCAATTATTTATGCAGTATTTGAGAGGGAAGCAAATAAAAAAAAAATAAAATAAAAATGAAAAATGAGGAGAATTATTAACTTTATCTTATTTAGAAAAAAAATAAGAGAAAAAAGAAAATAAAATTTATTTTTTCCTTATTATTTTCCCTCTAAAATAAAGAAAAAATATGAGAGATTGAGATATTTTTATAAAATTATAATTATGTCTATAAACATAAAATCAACATCAAAGTGAAGTTATTTTATTTTTAAGATTTAAAATAAATATAAAGTAAATTTTAATTATAAAATTAATAAAATAATTTTATCTAAAATTTTTAATTGAAATTAATTTCCTTAAAAATCTTACTACTTTTTACTTAGTTTCTTTTTAGTTTCACATTTACAATTAATGTTAAGTGATTGAATATTAAATGTTAAAAATAATATTTGATAAATGTTAGTATTTAACGTTTAATTTAAAAATTAATGTTTGATATTATAATTGAATGTATAAATCTATTTTTTTAACATTTGAAATAAAATAAAAAAACTAATGTTAGATTTCATTTAGTATTAACATTATATTTTTCATTATATAAATTGTTATTTCATATAAAATCGATTAAAATATAAAATAATTATCTTTTTTATCATTACACAATATAATTATATATCTAATTGTTTTCTTGAATAAAGGTTAAAATAAGAAATATATACATAATATTTTATTTTTTTTATATTTTGCTTTCTAAACAAGGAAAAAATAAAATTATTTTTCTTTCACTCTTTTTTATCCAAACATGAGAAAGAAAAATAAATAAAGGAACATAAAATTTATTTTCTTTTCTTATTTTCTTTTCTCCCTATATGATTTTCCAAACATATTGTTATGGTGTGATTGGGAGGGAGGAAAATAAGAGATGAAGGAAAATAAGGAGGTAAAATAAAGGATGAATGCCAAAATCCCTTGATTGGGAAGAGAGGGAAAATGAGAGGGGGGAGAAAATATTTGAAAATTTTCCCTCTCCCATTTTCTCTCCAAAATGGAGACAAAAAAATGGAATGGTCATCTTGCCCCTGGACATTGTAAGAAATTACAAAATAGAGAAAAAATATGACCGAACCGAGCTGGTTCGATTCGGTTTGATCATTGAATAAAATTAGTTTTTTCAGTTATAATTTTCAAAATATTTGGTTTTCTGTTTTTGATTCAGTTTTTAAGATATACAACCGAAAAAATTGAATTAACTGAAATAATTAATAAATCAAACTCATTTGAATCGAACTAAATTTCAAATACATGTAATTTAATTGAAACAAACAGGATCGAAACAAACTTTTTATAATATCAATTATGTTCGGTTTATAGACACATAAATTTCGGTTTAATTCGGTTTTTTAAAAAATTTCGGTTCAGTTTTATTTTAAGAATAAAAAAATTAGTTTATTAAAATTTGGCAAAAAACCGAATATATTTTTAACATTTTCAAATATAAAAAATAATTTGAGAAGTTTTTTCGTGTTACATTATATTTATCATTATATAAATTTTAATTTCATATAAAATCAATTAAATTATAAAATAAG
>CATIWR010198921.1:0-27925 GCA_949677035.1 Omphalea diandra | reverse complement strand
ATAAAATTTTTGCTATTGTGCTCGGAGGGGTATATACAATATATGGGTGTGATATTAAATATATACTATTTATATAAATATATATATATATATATATATATATATATATATATATATATATATATATATTCAATTCAGAATAGTTAAAATATAGTTCAATCCGGTTCTCAGTTTTAGTAATATAAAATCGTCACACTATCTTGTTTAAAAAAAATCTTTACAATTTGATTTAGATATTTTACTATTCACATCAAGAATTTGTCAATTTAATACGATTCAATTCAATTATTTGATCTAATTTAAGAATCTTAAAGTCTCGATTGATTCTATTTCTTCCTCACATAAACCACACAGACTCAAACCTGTAATACCCCTAGCATCAGGGAGAGCTTGTGTAATACCCCTCCAAAAAGAAAAGTTTGTTTTGCGGGAGCAAGTTGAAGTTCCAAAACATCCAAAAGGCCTGGCTATATATGGGTTGGGAATTAGAGGTCCCAATTTCATTTTTGTGCTTATTGGACAGGAAAAAATACATGGATCGATTAAATGCTTCCATTTACTATTTATCAATCATGGATCTATTAAACGCTTCCATTTACTATTTATCAATCACATATTTGTATGAGAGACGAAACTTGAATGGAAAGCACTCATTGTAATTTTTATTAAAAGTTGACGCACATTTTTTTAACATTATTAGTTTTAGACAAACCTTTTTTTTTTTTTTAATCTTTTATTGATGTTCAGTATTTAGGCAGATGATGATATGCACGTTGCACAAATTATAATTTAATAAACTATTTAAAATAAATTTATGAATATTAATAAAATTAAAATATTTACAAAGATACATATATAATTAAATAAATAATATATTTTCTAATGGATAATATTATTTTCTTAACTTTATTTTTTAATTACCTAATTTTTAAAATTTCTCTCTTAATATATGTTTATTTATAATTTTTAATTAGGTGGTTTTTTTTGTCCAAATAATAAAGTTTTCAATCACTTATTTGTTAAACAATTAGCTTGATAAATGATAAATTGATGTCTCAAATAAATATTAAATATATATGAGAGTTTTCAATACTTATATTTTTATAAATGGTTAATGTTTTTATAACTGAATAATAAATGCTTACAGTTTTTAGTATAAACATTAATTGCAAGTAAGAATAATCAGAATTTTAGATTTTTATCTAAAAATTGAAAATATAGCAATTATGGATGGTTAAAAATTACAGTAACCATTGAAACATCACTTATATATATATATATATATATATGAGCATGTGTTATTATCTTCATAAATGGATTATTTTAGTAAAATGCATGTATACTGAAATCTTATGGATTATTTTCATAAATGAATGTATAATAAAATCTTAAGAGGTAGCAATATTTATCGTAATACATAATATTTTATGTGTCAGTATCCATATTTTTTAGAATCGGTTTAGTATGTAGTTTAGTTTAATTAAATGTAAAAAACAAAGAAAATACATAATTAAAAAAATTTATTCAAATCGATGAAGTAGACCGAATAGTATAATTAAAACTATTTCATTTTATGATAAAATTCTTAAAATTATATTCTTCTACTTAAAGTTTAAACATTGAGAATTCGTTATTTTATCATACTATATTTTTTTAATTTTAAACATTATTTATATAATAGTATTTACAAACTCAATGCTTCAGGATTTTAAGTTAAGGTTCGGTGTGCAATGCAATCCAATGAATTTGTTCCTCATAAGACCCCATGGAAGGTTCTCCTAGTATGTTGCACTCTTCCAGTTTTAACAAGTACTATATTCTTGAGAATATTCAATTTTTGAGATAATAATCACATCTTTTCTTTCTTATCTCAAAAAATAGAAAAGTATGTATAATATATATAAAGTCTGATAGATTTCAAAAACTTGTAATTATACAAAATTTCCAAAAAATTCTAGGGTTTTAGATTTTCTTCATCGAGCTCCAAATACTGTTATTTATAACTTATCAATGACACAAGCTTTTAGAATTATTTACTCTATAAAATTTTCAGGGAATAAACTCAAAGCTAACCTCCTAACACAAATTGTTAATTACATTTTAAATAATTATCATAATCAAAATCTCTTTAAATGTAACATTGTGACTAATACCTTTCTTAAATACGGAAATATATACTCCTTATAAAATCCTCCTGAGAGAAACGCCAATCCATCACATACCTATCAGGATAGACAAGCTGAGATATTTCTCATATTTATAGACATCATATATCTATTATTATCCTTTATTATTCTTATATATTGATGTTTTAATTTCAAAAAAATAATAATTTAAAATTTTTAAGAAACAATTGGAAGAATTATAGAAAAAAGATTAAGAGACTTATCTTTCTAACTATTGGTCGAATAACTGCAGAATCACTAAAATTATATAACTAGCAGTTGGACAAGATCACAATATCAAAAATTGTCCATTTTCACAATTTAATTCCATCTATTAAATTGTAGATAGTTATTGAAAAAAAAATTATGATTTTATGTACAATTTTTTTTTCTATATTCTACTATATAGTTTATGTAAAACTAAAGTTTTACCTAACTTCCTCCATGGAAGTTATTCCTATTTACTTAAATTGTCAACAAGTAGTTATTTATTATATGAACTAGACTTTTCAGTATGGACGCTTACTCCATAATCCAATATTTTCTATTCACGTATAATGGGATACATAATTTTTGTTTTTGCAAACTAAAGAGATTTCATTCTCTTTGCTTTCTAATAAAATTTCATATTGAAAATAAATTGTCCAATCAAGATATATAATTTTGAAAGTTTATTGCCATATAACTATTAAGTATAGTAGCTCAAACATTAAAGTAAAGCGGCTATGTTGTACCTCATATTTATTTAGTCATATTAAAGTATCATTAAATCTCTTTTTTATAAGTTGTACAAGACTTTTTACATATTCAATTACGTTTAATCACACATAAATAAAATTAGTTAGCCGATGAATATAATCAAATGTGATAACATAATGATTTTTCATTTTTCTTAAATCTTTTCATTTTCATGTAACTACCTTTTTGGATATATCTATTAGACTAAATCATTCATAATCATTAGCAATATTCCAAGATAGCAAAGTTGAAATTGTTATAACTTCACAGGTTGCACACAACTAAAAATTAAACATCAAATTTTCTATTATATTTGTTATCGTTTAATGCATACGTAGTCTGAACCGTGTATTATATATTAATCTTTTTTCATAGAGAATATATCTTTATCATAAACTCGATACAATATAAGTAATCATTTAAATACACTTAGTACTTAATTTGAGTTACAACTTCTTTTTTCTTTTTAAAATTTAATTAAAAAAAGCTCGACCTAACATAAAGATAGATAACATAAATTATAAAATTATTTACTAATGACCATAAAATATATTATGTATCCTTATCCATTATCAAGGTGTCATTATTTTAAATCGAAACTTTCTCATCCTTTGTTTATACATAAAATTCAGTCTCATTTCTATATCACTCAAATATAAAAGTAATTGTTTGTACAAGAAAGCTAATATTCTATACAACATACCTTTTCATTATAGATGTTTAACATATACATATATGTACATAACATATATATGTATGTGTGTGTTTTATAAAGCAAGTACTAAACTTGATAGGTTTTAAATAAGAAAATACTTAAAATTATATTCACCTACTCATATTACATGCTAACTTTAGTTTTATGCAAACATGTCTCATACAAACTCATATTTATATTTATATATTTGGTCAAAGAGTGTCACCATTTCTATAAATGTGTTTAATTATTATAATTCATAAACACTAAGTTCAATATAAATTTGTTAATTATCAAGTAATTAATATACCTCTTAAGCAAAATAACCTCTTGTACTATAATAGAAAGCATTTTAAATTTAGCTTCTACTATAGATAATATTATACACATAATAAAATTTATAACTCAAGAAAATTTTTATTGATATAATCTTCTTCTCAATCATCTTCTTAAAGATGGATTAAACAAAAAAAAAAAAAAGAGTACTTTAGGATATCTTGACATACATCATCTCCTCGATGTATACTAAATAAACTATAATTCTTTCAAATATTGATAGTTCTTTATTTTTAGTATTTGTAGGGCTAATTATTATTAATTGAGTCTAATTTTGAAAAAATATCAGATGATGTCTCACTTTTAGCTTATATTTTGTGTTTTTGTAGGAAATCTTAAAAATTGGAGCTTATTGATAAATTATGGGAGTTTTCTGAGTGCAATTATATAGTTTTAGAAATTCAGGGACCAAAAAAAATTTGACAGTTCAGAGACCAATTTTGATATTTTTAAGACAGAATTTGAGTCATATCCTAATTCGGTTGGGAAAGATCCATGCAGCATATTTGGAAAAGTTTCATCAGGTCTTATTCAAAGGAAGGTTTATTATTTTTTTTCCTAATTGGTGGATGAAGATATTTTTCCTATTTTGAGAGGAAGTAGGAGATTATAAAAAGAGAAGCAGAATTCCAAAGAAAAAAAAGGAAAGTTCTTGTTTTGTTTATTTTTTTTCTGGTGAATAAACTGTCCAAAAGAAGAAAATTATTAATCATCCATCAAGATTGAAGAGAATTAGATACTACAAGGTTTTATCATGAAAACTTCTCTATTTTATTTTCTCTTTATGTTGATGTTGACTAGTAATTTCATTATGAACTAAATTAGTTAGACACTTAGATATGATGAACCCTAAGATGAGTTTAGAATTGTAATTTTTTTAGATAATACAATATTTTCATTATTTTATGGAATTCAATTATGTTTGTTCTTTATCTCCTTGAATTGATATGTTTGGAATATTAACTTTTGTTTTACAATTCTTTAAACTTATATTGAGAAATCAAGTTATTGAATAAATTTAGCACAATTGAAAGGTAGAGATAGGATGACATAAATTCTCTAGATTAGGGTCAAACCTAATAGTGAAATTCAAAGGAATTATAATGTAATTTTAGGGGTTTTAATTAGAAAGAGATTCAAATTAAGCAACCTAGAATTAGATGTTAATTATCTTGAGAAGGATTTTAACATACTAAAAGGATTTTCATGGTTCTATAAATATTAAATTAGATTATATTGTTAGAAAATTAATTTCTTAATAAGTCGTAGGAGGATTCAATACTTAAGTGTCGTTTGTCATATTGGTCACCTTTTTTCCCTCTAGTTCATATTTTCAATATTTTAGGTTGTCGAATTAATTTTTTTTAATTTTTTTATTAGTTAATTAATTCACTTAAATTTACTGAGTAAATAATAGAGAAAAAGCTAATACTAATACTTTTAGTCCTTGAGAAATCAATGTTTGATGCTCCTACGTTATACTATACTCGATAGGTGCACTTGCCTATTCGATCTACAGGTGTCGGCCTTGGACTGTATCAAATATCTTTGACGATTTTATAATAGGGCCAATCTGGATCATGTCAAAAAACAAAATAAACATCTATTGATGAGTTTAATATGACGTATATGAGTCTTCTAATAGCTTTAGAATAAAGAAATTATTTCTTTCTACATGGAATCTCAAGATACAAATTTGATATATGTACAAAATATGGTTATCCTTTGCCTTTATACTTCATTTCTAAATAAATGTAAGACAATTAATATTTTATACTTTCAATATATTACTTACAATTTTTAACCATTAATATGCCATCCATGCATAGTGATAAGATCACAATCACACACACACATATTTGGTGATTCTATTAATCATGATAAAACATATTTGTCACTTGATAAAATCTATCATATCATTGATTAAAAGATAATTTAAGATCATAAATTGATCATAGTGATCAACATACTTAACACATATAATCAATAACAACCTATATTTCATTACATATAGATTCACATTACAAATAGATTCGTACTTTCAATTTTCAATACTGAGTTATATCTTTTACATTCATTTGATGTAATTTGATTTCAAAACTTATAATCTCATAATAAGATATTCAAAATTTTTTGAGAATTCAATTAAAATATATAGATTCCTTTTTTTCCACTACTATCATCTACTTTTTCTTATTAGAGCCGTTAGGAGTCTCATATACATTTATTGACTCCTATCTTATGAATTAATCAAATAAACATTATTTTTAATAAATTCAAAAGAAAATAAAGAAAACTTTAAAGATTGATACATCACAATTTAAGGTTTTTTGATGAACTAATTTATCATTCTTCACATTGCTCTCACTTAAATCAATCAATAATCATATGATTAAGAATAAGTTACAATTAAAATTCATATGAAATTAATTCTTTATTTCTTAACTCATTCCCACTTGAATAAAGTGAATCTAATTGTATGGGTGTCATATGAAAATAAATCTTGACTTATTTTTTTGTTTTCAAGAAAAAAAAAAACCAATATTTGGAGATTGAAAGTTGTTACACCTCCCCTAGCTTGTTCACTAATCAATTTTTAAGATACATGTAATATTCTAAATATTATTAGTGGACTTAACAAATTTTAAAGAGTAATATTTAGCATAACAAATACCTATAGACTTGACCATTTTTAGAATAATTTCAATCTTCTTTAACATATGCAACACAATTTTATTGTAGATTTTCAAATATAGTCGACTGTCTATCTATAATTTTTATCAAATAATTAATTAGAATTTTAGACAACTATTTAAGCTATTTACAAAAAATATTTTAATTTCTTATCTTATTAAGTTTTCACTTAGGTACTTATTATCTAAAATATCACAATACTTTAAACCAAAGAGCAATCAAATAGACATTATTATAGATGTATAATCATCTATGAAAGTGATAAAAAAAAAAAAAAAACTTCCAAATCTCCATTTTATAATCATCATGTCACACAACCTATAATGGATTAACAACAATATAAATACAGCTCTAATCACTTTGTATTTTTTTTTGTCAATTTTCATTAAATAATTTTTATTCATTGATAGAATTATTTTTCTTAGTGAAGCTCATAGGTCTTCCTTAACTAATTTATTCATTTTCCACTGCCTATTATTATTTAGCCTAATTTTTCGAACATGCACATTATTAGAAGATTTAATTTGGAAGAAACTTGTAACAATAAATGCTACCACATGAAACATATACAATAAACTATCCAATAAGTATAATAATTTATTTTCATAAATAAATCAACACCAAATCATGTATTTTCTTAAATAAATCAACACCAATATCATAACTATTCGTTTATAGCTAAATTTAAGAAGAATTAACACACAAAATAAAACCTCATTTTTATGGAATTTTTAATGCAAATAAGATAGCTTGCAGAATAAGAGTTCAATTGCCATGAAAAACAAATTCACATGTGTTTATTTAACGCTTTTAACCCTAACAGAAATATCCATATGACATACCTTGTTCTAACAAAATTCAGAACTATAGCACTAGCATTTCGATGTATTCTTCTTAGAAGGAAATATAAAAACTTTGCTTTTTCTCTATAGGACCTTTTCTCTTTCTATTAGCTTTTAACTTATCTCTCTCAAAAGAAAATGTAAAGACCTTTACCCTTTTTTGATGATCAACTTCAATTACTTTTAAGATTCTTAAATTCTTTCTCACCTTACTTTATCCTTTTTAGAGCACCCATAATGAAATTCATTTATTCTAAAGGGTGAACCTTGCTTTGAGTTAAAATTAGTCATATACATGATAGTATTGACCATTTTAAATGCCTTAACAACATCTTTTTCTAATTAAGTACACTTTTATGTGCTCCTAATATGAGGTGAATATCAAATAACAACATGAACCTTATTATGTCTATAATCTAGAGTGTATCAAATAACAACATGAACCTTTTGTTCATAACCTAGAGTGTAGTTGACTTACTTAAGGTCATTAATCATATTTAACATCATTTGTACTCTTAACATAATTAGGACTTCTCATAGGTACTAAACCTTGTCTAACTATCAATGTTATTTAACCCACAAATTCACTTATATGAGTTTGTAATTTTTCTACAACTAAATGAGTTACTGCATATATAGAATTAGATTTAAATGAAATCAATGTAAACTCACAATTTGACATGATAAAGTCTATATAATCATAAGTTTGTAAATGAGTTTAATGAATTTATGTTTAGGGCCAAACTTTTAATCAGAACTTTGACTAACTTAATGGTTTTAAAAGCCTAAATGAAATAAAAGAAGACCAACCTAAAAATCTTAGTAAAGTAGTATTGTTTTTAACATATCGTCAAACTATCAAAGTGCAAAAGGGAAAATCAGCCTTTACAAATTATTATGAGGAATGTGGCAATTATGTATAAGATGTGGAGATTTAAAATACGGATGGTTCTCATATATACAAAAGATACTTGGATAAAGAGCCTATTTGGTCCCTCAACTTTTCAAAAAGAATCTCATACACCCAAATTAACTTTTTAGGCCATATTAACCTTTGATCTTGATTAATTAGTTTAATGAGATATTATTTTGACTTGAGATAAGAAGTTGAGAAACACATACGCTTTAAACATATAAAAATCTTTTTCCCTTTCATTTTATATTTTCTTTTGTCACTCACTACAAGACGCAAATTCTCCACCATAGTAATCAATTCAAAAAGCTTCACTCTCTAATTCAACCTCTTAAATCCTTAATTCCTTGCTCCTTAATTGATCCAATTTGTCAAAATCTTAAAATCATTAGCATTTCCAAACAACATCTGGAAATGCCTATTCCTATCGCAAACCACATCTAGAAGAAAAATGTCGTTATCCTATATCCCTATACCTACCTGATAAATGAGCTGAGCAATTTGGATGGTTCGGTTTGTTGACTTGCAAGGCTAAGTCAGTAGGAACCTAGCTCTAGACCAGGGTTTTCACTCTAATGATTAAGTTAGCTTTGCTTGATTCTAGAGGTAAGAATATGAAGAGATTCTACAACTATCGGGTGATACCTAAGGCCTTTATATAGGAGGGTTATATCCCTTTAGAGAGTGGTTAGGTCACTGTTAGGAATGGTTAGTGGTTATTGTTTGGCTAGGCTCTTGGCTTTTTATCAAGCTGAGCCTTCTCTAGTGGTCAAGCCAAGTGAGTCAGTTGGCTAATAGGTCGAGCCAGTTCTATAAAGAGACGTGTAAGGTTGAGTTGGGCCTCATGTGGTGTTAGGCCTAGGCCATTTGACATATGGGTAGTATCACATATCCCCACGGCAGTCCAAGTCTATTTTTGTCTCAACTTTGTATTGGTCTAATGGTCAAGTTGATATGGTCGAGCTGATGTTTGGGAGGGAATTATAATTTTAAATTTCAAAAATCAAAGTGTTATGGTGGTTGGGGATGCCATGTGTTGCTTGATTTCCTTGCCTCGGTTATTAATCTTTGATTGATTTAATATAAGTCGTCTGATACGGTGACGGTTTGTATGGGCTACCTCTTTATCTTCAGCCTTAATGGACTATAAATAAGGTTTTTCTTTCCCATTTCCTCTCATATATCGTTTCTTTCTCTCTCTCAAAAGTTTACGTTTGTTGCTTGTGATTTCACATCTTATGTGAGAAATTTTCTTCTCAGTCGAAGGTTGGAATTTTTAAAGGTTTGTTCATTCTTCTTTTCTCTTTCTTTTTCTTTGCTCTGGTTTAAAGATTATGGATTTAAGGGATGAACCTTCTGCGATTAGAGGGTTTATGGAGGGTTTAATGGTGCCTGGGGCCTTATGTGGTAATTTGAGTTCTGCTCAAGAGAGAGGAAAATGGGGATTATTTCTGGAAGAGTGACGAGCAAGGGGTAAGGTTGGAACAAGTAGCCAGGCCGAAGAGGCTGAAGGCAGTCATGCCGAGCTGGCCAAAATTGTTGACCAGCCTATGCCTTTACATATTTGTAGGCAGAATCCTTGGGTACCAGAGATTCAAAGCTGGATAATTGAGTTGGAGCTTCTCAAGATCTATTTGATGTATAAGATTTTGGATGAGTTCCATCTTAGTGTACTTAGACCCGAGCTAAGGGTGTTTTCAGAGTTAAAGACAAACCAGTTCATGTTATACGAAGAGGATTTGAAGGCTAGTCTTTGATTGCTAATTCTTACACCTCTACAATAGGTATTTGTCAAGTATAACATGGCTCTTTCACAGCTCAACCCCAATGCCTTGCGAATACTGGTAAGGATGTTCTTATTGATCGAGGAGAAAGGATTATCATTTATGCTCAGTGTCTTTAGGCATGTCTACTTACTTACCAGTCGAGTTGCAAAAGACCACAGTCATGTGTCAGCACGGCTAAACGTCGATCTTTTCATTAACTATCCCTCATCCATAAAGGCATGGAAGCATAAGTATTTCATAATGACCTATGCTGAGGAGATTCCATTCCCTTCAAAATGGATGAAAAAAGTAAAGTGGAATGTGGACGTTGATGTGCATGACTAAGAGGCGGCCATAGTGGAGTTAATCCACTCAGATGATTATATAGATCTTACTGAGCTGATAAGTAGACACTATCTAGTGTTTGAGCTAAGCGATGACTTTTAGCTTTCTATTATGTTAATTGATGTACTAATATCTTTCTATTTTGCAAAGATAGATCTTAAAGTTGTAAATACTGAGATAGCGGTCAGAATGTAACACAGGAAAATAGGGGTTGAGTGAAGCAGATAGCTACCTAGAAAAGACCTGTTGTTGAAATTGCTACCACTAGTGTGCTCTTACCGAGGGTTATCACTCCAGTATGGGTGTTTCTTCTTTTTAGGCCGAGCAAGGGGGTAGTTCGGCTTCTAGTCCAAGAGGTCGTGGGCTGGGTTTATTGAGATTAACTCTAACAAAAAGTTATTTATTGTGCCTCAAGGCTCGAATTATTGCCTTAACCTTCGACCCTACTTATGTGAAAAGTATGAGGGGAGCCCGAACCACAGGATGGTGATTAAGAAGATGGCCTAGCTATGCACCTTTTTGAAGGAGAAGGAAAGGTTTAAGTCTCTAACTAACAGGCAACTCATGGCCTGGATGATTATGCACTCGCTAAAGGTATTTTCATTAGTGGTTATTTTTACTTGGCTAGTGTACCAAGTATTTAGTAGCTTACATAACTTCTTTTATATACAGGTTGTTAAAGCTGATGCGGTACTGGTCCAATGCCTTAAGGTTTCTAATAAGGAGGTCCTGAACTTTAATGAGTTAGAGGGTAGCTTATAAAAGTTTAGGACTTCAAGATACCTTAAAGCAGGTTGAGTAAGGAGCTCAACTGTTGTCCACAAAGGATAAGCTATCTGTTGTTGAGGGTAAGGTGGCTTCATTGAAGGTCAATGTGGCTAAGCTAGAGGTGACATTTACTAGGGTCCCCAAGCTGGTGCAAGAGGTCGAGCTTTGAAAGAGGAAGAGGCTCAGGGGCTCACGCTAAAAGATGGCTTAGATTTATTTGAACTATAATGCCCTCATTAGGCAAGAGCTAATGAAGACATTTCAGGGCTAGAACTTTGACTTTGAAGCGGATGTCGATCTTTTTGCAGCCACAATAATGCCCATCGAGAAAGATGACGAAAAGGATGATGAGGATGCAACTGTAGATGTTAGGGAAGAGCCAAAAGAATGAAGTAGGATTTTTTGTAGCCTCTGGATCATCCCTCTATGTTGTATAAAAAATTTTCCTCAATAATAAGAATTTATCTTCATTTTATTGTGCTTTGCTCCTTTCTGCCTTTTTCTTTTAGCAGTTATAATTAGTAATAAAGTTGATAAAAATTAAGTAATATCATAGGATGGCTTGAGCTATTTGTGATAACTCATAAGAGCCTTAGTTGTTACCTGTGTTGATAGGTTTTGATCATAGGTTAGCTCAATTTGAGTATTTTAAGTTTAAATCATCTTTTATTATTGATGGCTCATTATTATGATGTATGAGGTGGATTAGCTCTCAGTATATGCTTCGTATGCATTATGAATTTGCATTTTATCCTGGTGTACGAGGTAAATTAGCTCATATCTTGCATGATGTGGACATGCTCTTTTTATCATGATGTATAAGGTAAATTAGCTTGGTGCATGCTCGATGTGATTAAGATAAAGTTTTTTGAAGAATAGAGTGAGGAACTTTTCATTGATCTTAAATAATCTTGAATACATACTGAGTCTAAGACATTGCTCGAGCCATTTTACAAGAGCCCAAAAGGGTGTTTAGACGAAGTACTTTTTCAAAGATTTTTATATTCCATGTGCGCGATATAGGCTTGCCTTCCCTAGTCTCAAGTTTATACGTTGTCAACCCAACTGCTCTGATGATTCCATAAGGCCCTTCCTAATTGGCACCGAGCTTGGTTACAATTACATCTCCACGAGCCTTATCTGTTCTTCTTAGTATGAGGTCTCCCTAGTTAAAGGCTTGAGATCTGACTCTCCTGTTGTGGAATCTAATAGCCTTTTATTGGTACGCGACTATTTGAATGGCAACATCTTCACTTTTATTGGCTAGGAGGTCTAAATTGAGGCAGAGCTCATCATGATTATGCTCAGGGTGATGGTGTGAGGACTGTGTATGATGGGAGTCATATCTCTACTTGTATCATTGCTTCTGTGTCGTATATTAGAGAGAATGATTTTATTTTGTTGTGGTTCTTGGAGTAATTCAAAAGGCCCAAAGGATGTGGTTGAGTTGATCGACCCAACTGTCTCCTGCATCGTCTAACCTTTTTTTAAGCCCCTATAAGATAATTATGTTAGTTACTTCAGTTATACCATTGGTTTATGGATGGGCCACCGAGTGAAACAGAGGTCAATGGCCAACTCGACACAATAGGATCTGAACTGGTTATTGTCAAACTGTTTCCCATTGTAGGCAACAAGAATTTGAGGGATGCCAAACTGATATATTATGTTTTTTTTAAAAAGTCTAGTATCCTTACTAAGGTAATGATGGCTAGGGCTTCAACTTTGGGCCATTTGGGGAAATAGTCTAAGGCAATAACCATAAATTTATTTTGCCTTGGAGCTTAAGGAAAAGGCCAAAGGATGTCGATTCTCCATTAAGAGAAGGGCCATACTGAATCAATGGGTTTTTTATCTATTGAAGGATGTTATGCCTTTGGCAAGCATCGCACTTTTACATCAACTGCTTAACATCTTTGGTCATAGAAAGCCAGTAGTATCCGAATACGATGACTTTTCGAGCCAAGGTTGTTTCTGCCTTATAGGCGCCACATACGCCTTGGTGGATCTCCTTAAGAACATAATCTTCGTCTTCTAAGGAGAGGCATCTAAGGTAGGGTTAGTTGTAGGATCTCTTATAGAGGATGTCATCTTCTTCAGAGAAATTTGCAGCTTGGTGGATGATGGTTCGAGCTTCTTTTGGCTCTGGCAAAAGTTGGCTAAATTTCAAATATTTGATCAATGGGTTCATCCAATTATCTTATTCTACCATGACAGCTACGTGCGTCATTTAGAGAATTTTTTGTTATGTTCTCTTTTCAACCAGTACTCCTTTAGGTAAGGAAATTTCTTCCCTTGCATTCTATATTGGCTAAGAGGACTTAGCTTGTTTGGCATAATTGGCCATAGTAGCATCTCTGATGGTGTATTGATCGAGGAGTTACTGAACAACCAATCTATAATCACTATAAATAGAGATATTTTCTGCTCATACCTCCTTTGCTAGTTGCAGTCTTGTGCTTAAAGCTTTATATTTTGTAGCATTATTGGTGGTTCAAAATTTTAGTCTTACAATATATCTGATGGTGATCTTATGTGGGCCTTGCAAGACTATTCCTGCTCCCGCCCCTTCGGCTCCTGAGGCCCTATTCACGTGCAGCTTTCATTCTTATTTTTCATCCATCTGTGTCAATGCCTATTTTATTCTTGGTAGCTCAGCTACAAAATCTGCTAGAGCTTGAGCTCTTATTGCTTGTCTTAGTTCAAACCTAATGTCGAACTCTCGCAATCTGACTGTCCATTAAGCCACTCTCTTCAAGGTTTTTGCCTTTTATAGGACTTTCGTAGGGGTTGATCTATTCATACCACAATGTTATGGGCTTGAAAGTAATGCCTTAGCTTTATTATCGAGCTGACTAATGTGTATGCCTGCTTCTTTAGTAAGGGGTAGTTTAGGTCGGAACCCTTTAGGACTCTGTTAGTGTAGTATACTGGTATTTGCTTACCTTCTTCTTCTCGCACCAATATTGAGGCTACAATGTCTTTTGTTGCTGTTAAGTATATGAATAGTGATTCCTCCTATTGAGGGCGACTAAGCAGTAAGGGTGAGCTAAGGAAAACTTTTAGGTTTTCAAATGCCTTATGACATTTTTCATCCCACTTAAATTTTTTCAAGTCCCTCAACTTTTTATAGAGTGGTAGGCAGCACCGAGCTAATGAGGATATGAACCTCCTCAAAGTTATCACTCTCCCATTGAGCTTATGTATCTCATTGATAGTTCAAATGGTTGCATGTCGACAATGTTTGGATTTTCTCTGGATTAGCCTCTATTCCTTTCTGAGAAATCATTACCCAAGAACTTGCCTACCTGGACCCCAAAGACAATGTTTCCATATTAGACTTCATGTTGTAATGGTTGTATATCTTGAAGGCCTCTCAGGTCATTTGCATGATCTTCGGCTCAGTGGCTTTTCACAATCATATCATCTACATACACTTCCACTATCTTGCCAATTTTGTCTTTGAACATATAGTTCACTAATATCTGATAGATAGCTTTTGTAATCTTAAGGTCGAATGGCATGAGTTTGTAGCAATAGGTGCCCTCGTGTGTGACAAAGCTAGTCTTTTCCTTATTTAACACAAACATTTTGATATGATGATACCCCCGTCAAGGAGTCAATACAGCTATACAACTCATACCTATTATGGAGTCTACTAATTTATCAATGTTAGGCAAAGGGTAACTATCTTTTGGGCAAGCTTTATTGAGGTCAGTGAAGTCCACACACATCATCCATTTGTCATTGGGTTTTTTAATAAGTACCACATTGGCTAGTCAGTCTGGTATTGGACTTCCCTTATTAACCAATTGTGCAACACACTTGCACACTTCCTCTGTGATGGCCTTATAGGGCTTAGGTGCATGATTCCTTTTTTTTTTTTTTTGTTTAACGAGCTTAGTTGAACTGTCTACATTATGTTTATGAGTTATCACTGAGAGATCAATTCCTATGATGTCTGAAGGGCGCTAGGCAAAGGTCTCCAATGTTTCCTTCAATGTTGAGATGATATCCTTCTTGATGGGCTTAGTTCGTTTCAGTCTTGCCCCATTGGGAGGGGCTTTAACTTAATTCCTAGCTTGGCATTTTTAGAAGTGTTCTCTAGAATAAAGTCTCATGGCTTGATAGGCACTGCGTGGTTCACTTCTTTCAAGATGGTCATGTAGGTTTCCCCGGCTATTTTTTAATCTCCTGTGACAATCATCACTCCCTACTTGGTGAGGATCTTAATTGTTAGGTATTGGATGTAGATGTAGGCCATTATGTCGTAAAGAATAAGTCCACCAATGATGGTATTATACACGAAGGGGATATCCATGACTATCCATACAACTTGAAACTTTTGGTAATCTCCATGTCCCCCAGCTCCATGTTCAGTTCGATGTACCTCCACCCTAATACCTCTCAGGCTAGTTAAGGGGGTTTAAACTAGGCACAATTGTTTTGTGTCTAGGCTGAGTACCTTGAAGTTCTTTGATGTCATCATATTCACCGAGTTGCCATCATCTACCAGAATATACTTAACCAAGCAGTTCTCAATCTGGCCTTAAACCACCAAGGCATCTGCATGTGAGGTGCTCAACTTACCCTCATTATCGACCTTAGAGAATGTAATGAGGCAAAATATTGGCTTAGCTCGAATCTACTTATTTACTGAGTATATCTTATGGACTTGCCTCTTTTTGATAGTGGAGTTATTGCCTCTTGTGGTCCCTTTAACTATGACATCAATAACTCATGCATATTGTTGGGTGTGAGGCCTTTTATCTTTGTGGTTATCTTCCTATTGGGACTTATGTCGGCTCTCCTTCGAGGTTGCTCGCTTTTCAAACTGGTTGAGCTTACCCTGTTAAAATAGCCTTTCAATCTCATTTTTTAAGTCCCTACATTCTTTCATGTCATGCATGTTGTCTTTATGAAAATTGTAGTACTTGTCTTTGTTTCGAGTGGCTGAGCCTTTCAATGGTCGGGGGAAGTGAATCCTCTCTCCTGATCTTTTGATCCAATGAAGGATCTCTCCTCTGCTAGCTGTGAAGGATGTATAGTGTCGAGTCGAGCTGCCATTAAGATCGACTGGGCCTGAACGATGCCCTCCATATCTGGCTCAGCCTTTTTCACCTTTCGCTTCAGCTCGACCCTTTTCTTCTTTTTTCTTGTATGGTCATGAGAATAAGTTCATAAATTATCATCCAACCGAATGAACTTGTTACTTCTCTCTATCAATTCATAGAAGTTCTTTGGTAGGTCGACATTAAGGGAGTCAAAGAGCTCTCGATTCTTTCAATTTTGTATCATGGCATTTATTGCTACCTCATAATTAAGGTCATTTATCTACATGGCCACCTTGTTGAACTTGGCCAAATAATATCGCAGGGATTCCCCTTTTTCTTTGACTACCTCATGCAAGTCCGAGGAAATCTTCATCTACGAAATAGTCAAGACAAATCTGGTGATGAAACACTGAGTGAACAGAGTAAAACTATGAATGGAACCATGCAAGAAGTCTTAGTACCACTCATGTGCAACTCCTTCTAGTATGGTGCAGAAGATTTTACATAACAGGGTATCTAGGTAGTTGTATAGTTCCATCCTAGACCAAAATTTATACAGATGACTTATGAGGTCCATCATACCATCGTAATTGTCTATGGGTGGTAGTTTGAACTTATGGAGTACTAGCTTGGCTCTTACCTCTACGACCAGGGGATTATCATTGTACACATGGTAGTTGAGAACAAAGCACTCTTTGTCCTGAGCTCACCTGACAACTTTCATTACCTTTTTTTGCAAGGCATCTTCATCCTAATAGTTGCTCATTGTCCGTGTTGTTTGACTTTCCACTGGTTTGTATAAGGATTCTCCCATATCATGATATGTTTCCAAGTGCCTGATCTTTTATTCTTCTAGCACCATTGTAGGCCTAGTTGGGATACATAGAGGTAGCGTTTACCTCAGCTCGGTGGCTCAAGTTATTGGGGGAGTTTAGGGTTCTCTCTATAGCAGGGCTTGCTCGAGGCATTTCAATGTGGTTATGAAGTCTGCATAGGTGGTTACAAGCTGGTCAGTGGCTTGAGGATCATAGGTTGGTATTTTTGTGGAGGTGGATGATCGGTGGTTTATGGGTACAGGAGTGAAGGTGGGGATGTCTTGGGCATTAGTGTTTTTTGGGATACAAGGTTGATGTCTGGTCTAAGGGGTTTTAGGGTCGTTGGGAGAAGCCATGACTGAAGCTCGGAAGGTATGTTGTAATAGATCCGCACTCACTGCACCAATGATATCCGAGCTGAGCAATCTGGATGGTTCGATTTGTTGACTAGTTGAGCAAACTAACTCAGTGGGAGTGTAGCTCTAGACCGAGGTTTCCACTCTGATGATTAAGTCAGCTTTACTCAATTATGGGAGGTAAGAATATAGAGAGAATCTAGAGATAACGAGTGATACTTGGGGCTTTTATATAGGAGCGTTATGTCCTTATAAAGAATAGTCAAGTCACTGTTGGGAGTGGTTAGTGGTTATTGTTTAACTAGGCTCGTGACTTTCTATCAAGTCGAGTCTTGTCTAGTGATCGAGCCAAGTGAGTCAATTGGTCAATGGGTCAAGCCGATTCTATAGAGAGACATGTAGAGCTGAATAGAGTCTCGTATAACTGGGGCTTATGCGGTATTGACTCCGGGTGGTATTACTACCCGTTTTAATCTATCAATGGATGTCAACATTTTCAAATTCTGCTCCGCCCCCAAAGTTCTCGGCTGCTTAATGATCCTCTTAATCGCTGAAAGTCTCCCACTGTGCCATCATGGTTGTTACCCTGGGGCTTACTTCTATTCCGTGGTGGAAGCCATGCCATGCCATCCTTCTCCATAACCCTACCCCCTTCCACATTCTAATAATTTTTGTTTTTTAAAAAATCGACTCGCCTCCTCCTTTATATTTGTTGATGTTTGCTGAAGGTCAAATAAGAATCAAACTTAATCCATGCCTATGGATCATTCGTTATCCCTCTCTCTCTCTCTCTCTCTCTTTGCTCTTCGTGACCACCAACCTGTTCTTTTCAACAGATCAAGCAAAATTAAGCCATTGAAGGGTTCATTGCTTGTGGCTGTAAAATGACTTGCTTAGGATGTCGCGGGAGGCAATGAAGGGTGATGATGGGAGTGCGAGGATGCAGACGCATGATCTAGAGCTGATTAGAGACATTTCAAGAAAGTTCATCCAAAGCCATCCTTACTTTTGCCTCTGAGTTTTATCCCAATATGTATACATTGGCCATTATTGCTGATGTTTCTTAGTTGAAATTTAAATTAACAAAAAAAAGAACTAGCTATGTCTCTGACTCTAGCTAGTTGATGCTTGCCTGAAGGAAGATTAGTGTGTTAGAGAAGCGAAGTAAATGCATGAGATGAGAGCAAATTGCAGAGCATGAGTGCAAAATTTTAAAAGGTTTTCGGTGATGCTCGTCAATGGTGTTTCTTGCACTGTATGCAAAAGAAGCAAAGCTTCATCTATTTTTTATTAGTCGTTCATCTTTGGAACTTCAATTCTATAATTTTCTTTTGATTATAAAATCAAGATTTGTATTTCACATTATTTGTTTTTGAATCTATTTATTATCTTTTCTGCATAATTTAACTCATATTTTTTCTTGCCATTATTGTTGTTTGTTGTGAAGCAAGCGAAAGAGAAAAAAAGTTTGTTGTGTTTATTATTTATTTATTTATAGTTTATTTTCACTGCATGCTTTCCACGGATAATAAAAGATCAACTTTGAAATTTATTAATCTAAATATCTTAATTAAACGGTTTATTTGATCTAAAAAATTAATTTGAATTTATGGATTCTTTGAGAAAAGTTTAGGGTTCAAATGTGCCCTTTATTCAAAGTTAATAGCAATTATGTAGAAGGAATGTGGATATTTAAATTTTTTTTAAAAAAAAAAAAATTGCATATCAATTTGATGTCCTCCCAGATCACTTGTTCAAACTCCATTTCCCTTCTTAAGAGCATTCAGCAAAGCATTTCCAATATGCTGCATGCAAAATGAAGCAATCTATTAGATTTTATTAGTACCGTCAATTTTTTTTTTTTTTCTTTAAAAATGCACTTTTTTTGTTTATTAATGCCAATTAAACAATATAAGAAAAGCTATGGAAAAGAATAATTAATCAATTGCAGACATAACATTGATGCTGATTAGAAAGGAAATGAGATGAGTTCAGCTTACCCAACAAAATATGAAGTGGACATTTGAAAGATTAAATATTTTTTCGTAAAATAAAAAAGTCAATAATTTTCTTTAAGTTTTTGAAGTTACTTTGATTTTTTTTTTTTTTGAAATAAAAGTTTTTCATTAATAAAAATTAATAACTACAACTTGCAACAAAAATGTAAACTTGACTGTTTTTAAAAAGTACATACAAATCTTGTTATAAAAATAACTTTTTTTTTAAACTCTATTTTGATCATGTTGGTGAAATAATTATATACAACACATTGACTACTACGATTGGTACATCGGTACAAAATAAATTTCATTTGGTGACTATATTAAACCACAAATCGACTTTATTATCATTTGACAAATTTTTAAATGAGGCCAATCTTTTTTTTTCCCCTAAGGAATCCAAGTTTTAATAAATAACCTAAAATCCTTAAATAATCTAAAAGAAAAACTGACATCACTAAAATGACTGCTAAATTATATTTAAGCAATTTTATAAATACGACAAGAATGAATTTATTATTAGTTAATTATATAATAAATTGTAATATTGAATTAGAAGATTAAATAAAAACTGACATCACAAGAAGTGAGTACTAAAATAATTATTTTGTTTTGCGCTTTTGGAGCAGGTACAGAACCGTTCTCCTGAATGTTCTTTGATGTATAATGACAATTCTTTGGTGATTTACAAAAAAATCTTTAAAAAAAAAAAAACTACAAATAAGAACATAAAGAACAAGGGAAAAGGTAATGGCATCCAATCAAGTTGGAAAACACCCAAAGAACTCAATCTCTAGAAGCATAAAATCACATAAGAGCAAGAAAAAATAACCATTGTCCCAGAACAAAAAAAAAACAACATTATTCCACAACAAATTCAACAACAAAGTTTAATTTTTTTAAGATAAGATATGCAAATCCTTATATCCATAGACTCCATAAAAGAACAAAAACAACATAATTCTAAAGAACGTCAACATTTTTTAGTACCACCAAATCATACATATTTTAAATCAACGAAAGCTTTTAAAAATTTTGGATGGACCGATGCTCCTCAAGATGATGAAAAAACTATTCCAAATTGTCTAGGTCGCTTAAAGAAAAATCACATTGCAAAAAGAAGTTAAAATGAGATTCACCACATTTACAACTAGGGATGGGCATTCGGATAAAACCAAACTGAACCGAAATCGAATTTTGAAAAAACTGTCAATCGAACCAAACCAAAATATATTAAATATTGAACCAAACCGAATTAAATTGATTCAGTTTGGTTTAGTTAATCGGTCTGAACATCACATGCACAAACAGATATTGCAGTTCCGAACAACTTTCCCTGTGCTTATGAAAAAAAAAAAAAAAAATCTCCCAAGAAAAAGATGTCCCAACGCTATTTCATGGCCGTATTTCAATTGAGTAAAAACAAACACAACTTATAAAAGCTATAAGTTCTCTTTTTCTTTCAACTAGAGATGAGACAGAAAGTAATTGAGAATGCCACTAATTATAAAAGCAGTCACTTCTAAAATACTCACAAATTATTCTGTCTTTCAAAATAACCAAACAGAGCATAAATCAAGCTAAAGAAAGAACAAAAGGGAAATATATTCTTCTTTTTACGAATAGTTACAGGTCCATGGAATTGTTTGGAACAGGGAAAAGCCAAAAAGATAAAGCAGTTCATAAATAAAAAACATGGAACTCAAGGAAAATCTTCCAAAGCTAAAAGTACAAATATAGTATTATTCTAAAGCTGCAACATTCCAACACAGCTACAAAAAATGCTGTATAATTGATAAAACCTTGAGAAGCTACAACAGCAAAAATAAAAGAAATGAGGCAGTGACATGAGGCAACGATTACGGCAGTAAAAACAAAAGAAAGATGAAGTAAAGCCGCAAAAGAGATGCGACAAAGTGATGAGATGAGGAAGAGAAGGCATGATGTGAAAGAAAAGACAGATGGCTAGCTGGAGATGATGAAAGGATGTGAGGTGGGTGGGTCGCGAGTCGCGCAGGCTGCCTGTGTGTAGAGAGAAGAATAAACATCATAGCAAAACAACAGAGTATAGGAATTTGGTCGGTTCGGTTTTCATAATTAAAAACCGAACCAATAAAACCGAAACTTTTAAAATATATAACCGAACCAAACTGAATTTCCAAGTAAACTGAACTGAATTTTCAAAAATTACCAGTTCGATTGGTTCTTTCAGTTTTAACTGAAAACTGCCCACCTTCTTTACAACATAACATATCAATCAAGAGATTAGGTCTTACAAGGAATATTCTTAAAATAAATGAATATATAAAAGAACATAAATATTCACCCTTAGAACCTGCACAATGAAAACAAGTCCTTATCTTGCATGGTGTTCTAGGCTTTCAAATTTTATTTTGTGTGAAAAAAATTCATTCACAAACAGAAGATTTACAAAAGAACTAAATGTCATCGACATGGCATTTTGTGCACAAACGCACCCCCTGGGTGAACCTTTCTCCTTTTCAATGGATGCTTCATTATGGAGGTAATGAAAGGGTCACCCATTCCTAAATTGCCAATTGCTGAACTTTATATGAGTTAAGGGATAGTATCAGAAATTTAAAAAGATTAATGTTATTTTCGATCAGAAATTACAATATAGCATGTTCTTTTTCCATATCCGTGAACCAGGGATAGTGTAACTATGTGGGATGGACAATGACTAAGGCTCTGTTTGTTTCACAGAAAATATTTCCAAAAAAACATTTTCTACAATTTTCTTTGTTTGGTGCATTCAAGAAAATTGGTCAAAGGAAAATATTTTTCTAGCCAAAAGGAAAATTAAGTCATTTTTTGGATTTTGACAAACTCATCCAAATGAAAAATAAATCATATAAATATATGTATTTATTATTATTGGTCATCCTTGATTACCAACGCCGTCACTAGTCATCATCAATCAGTGATGGTCGCCCTTTTTAATATATTTTTTCTTATATTAAATAATAAATAATACAAATAGAAAACATTTATGGTTTAAATTTTGTTAATAATCTTATAAATCAAAAGAAAATTAATATTTTTTGTAGTGTGTTCCAAACACCAAAAAACACATTACTCATAAAATACTTTCTCAGACAAGTTATTTTCTATGAAATAAATGGAGCTTAAGAAAAGAAAAAACAAGAGAAGAAGGCAACATTTGCAAGACAAAGAACCAAGAAAGAATTCACAGCCCTTCCACGACACAGCAGGACAAGTTGTGTTAAATTAAATTACATCACAATTGCAATTAGTGACACAACCATTACATAAGCATTCTTTCCAGAAATTCAATTTCCAACACTTCTCAAAACTTCCCCATCCCCCTTCAAATGGAAAACAGTATATGAAGCATAAGTTATCAAAAACTGTCAACTTACATTACATTACACTCATGGACATTATCTGACGAGCAAGGCCTGGATCTTGGTGCAAAAGTTCCCTCAAGTTGTTCTCCACCTCTGCCATCTGCTTTTCCAAGTACTCCTTGGATGTCTGTCCAAAGCACAACAGATTGGCTTATTTCTGAGAAGCTTACATGCAAGACAGCTGCACAATATCTGTATTGCAGCCTGGGCACCAAACTAAGTTTCAAAGGTTGTGTGCAAAATCTTTGAAAAATACAGAAAGGAATAGTTAGGATTCTTCAGGTGCACTTCAAAGTGTGCAATACTGGGGAGTAGCATTCTAAAAAATACGCATATAGTTTGACATGGTCAATTAAAAGTCAGTAGAGTCAGGAGAGAGTATCTTGAGAATGCATCACAAAATTTCTCTCCCTTAGCAAATTTCCCTTAGATTTTATCACCATATTTGTGATAATCTATCAAGATTTCTCTGAGGAATTCTTCCATCGGTTTCTCCTTGAAAAAGTCATGTTATCCTTGTCTTGTTACCAATGCCATAATGAAAGAAATCTTAAAGCTCCTTTCTTTCTTAACAAACTTACATATGTATGGCCTTAGGATCTTACACTCAACCAAATGATCACATAATAAGGAAGATAACTTCTAGAATAACTGTAAACAAATGTTCGAGTGAATGTCAGAGAGGTTTACATGTACGAGTGGCCATAAATTTGTGTCGATTGTGTGAAGTGTCCTTTGCCATACTTAAGACTCAGCATTCAAAAGCTTTTCTTGCAGACTATAACAAAATAGTTCTTTTTAGATTTTAGTCTTTATTTTCATGTCCATAGTTTTTCTCAACATCAAGTATACAGCAGTACATATTTCCAGAAAGTGAACAAACAGCCATGAGGATATTCATGGATAACATAATTATATCAAAATCTATGGTTTTGCCTATCAAATGCAGGGCCAGGGGAAATTATTACATTAGTATACCAGAAATTGACAAGGTACTCAAATAAACTATTTAAATTCAAAACACAAAAAAAAAAAAAACAAAAACAAAAATTATCACTTGTAAGCAAAGTGATGAAGTGGAATAAATTGCCATTCTATACAAGATCCAGCCATCACGCACACAAAGATAATCAGACATACCTCCCCCCCAACACACACACACACACACACACAGATAATGGGATATACCTGCAGTGAGGCTATTGCAGTCTCGCTGTCCTTGAGCTTCTCTTCTTGTTCTTTCATTAAAACTGACTTTGGCTCCAAAACAAACCTGGCCACACACACCCAGTGATAGAGAAACGTCAGATATTGCATTTATTCCAAAAATCCAATGAATCAAATTTTAGCTGAATTCATTGGTTTATGCACTACTCACGTTCTCCCTGCAAAAAAGGTGGAAAAAAGTCAACTGAAGAAAATAGCCCATCTACCAAGAGCAAATGTAAAGTTTAAAATGCCAGTAAAGAAATCTGCCTCTTACCAATAATAGAAGAATGCATCACAGAATGCCATGCAATAAGTTTCAAATCCTTAATCAAAGTGGAGGCTTTGACTATAATATACTAATAACTACAACAAAGAAATTTCTGCTGATGTACCTATAGATTTGTAAGTATTTGTGTCATCAGGCAGTTGGCTCAGCTCCTCCAATGTTAAGTAAGCACGCTTCTTTTCTCCCTCCTTAGTTCGCATCTGGTTTTGCACCTGAAATGCAAAGGTATTATTCACTTCAGTTCAGATTATTAAAGGACACCTACATATGAGTCTTGACATTCTATAAGAAATATTAATAAACTAGACATTAGTTAAATGTAAACTCAGAAAAGGGAAAAAAAAAATTAAAAAAAAAAAAAAGTGGAATTAAATTAAGAAAAAAAACCGCAATAAGGCAGTAAGCAAATCGTGTATGTAAAAGAAACAAATTCATATAAAACTACTGATCTCCCAAGTCATAACACACACACACACATGCAGAGGAGCCATATTCTTGAGTAAATTAGCAATGTAACTTAGATTTATGTACAAGCAACCCTACCCAGTAAACTAAATCCACCTCAACTATAATATGATTCATAGGACATCCAAATAATAAGACATGATCACTTGGTCAGAAATCTGAGATTGTTCTTCACCTTAGCTATAACCCTATAGACAAAAATGAAGAGTTCAAATTCAACAAAACATAAGTAGCATTAGCAGCACACAGTTTGATGCATCTCAAGAGAGTTACCATAAACTAAACTATGAGTTACCATAAACTAAACTATACGAGTCTTTTTCTTTTATTTCTTTCCAAACACAATTTGCTACACAACTCTAACTACCAACATAAAAATTGGGAGAGAATTAATAAATGAAATAAGTCAATTCCATTTCAGTAAATTAAATGAATAAATAAAGAGACTACCTGCTTCAGCTTAGCGGTAGTTTCAATCATACGACCTTGAACCTCCAAAAAAGCCTGTAATTTCAAAGACAAAAACTGGGTATCAAATCAACTAGCGTACAGAAAAGTTTTTGTTTGACGAAAAAATAAGAACAGAAAAGAAAATCAACTAAGCCTGTAAAGAAGAAATAATTGAAGAAGACCTATTGCTATTTGGAATAGTGACAGCGAGAGATGAAAATTGTTCTTACATTTCTGATGGTCTCGTCGGCCATTGCAGAATGAACGAATGTGAGGAGTTGCAGTATTAATGTCAATCCAATCGTCGAACTCTCAAAAATGAACCAGCAGGGTTTTACGAGTTGGTCATGATCACAAAAAGGTTGAGTTCTAACCTTTTTTTTTTTTCTTTTTTAAAATTAAAATATTATGTTCAAAATAAAAAAAATATAATGAATTGTAGGAAAAAAAAATATATAAAATATTGTGTGCAAAAATAAAAACATTATTATTAAAAATAAGAACAAGTTTATAATAAATTGTGAAACTATTCAAAACATCTAAAATTTAACTAAAAATGCAATAAAAATTAGTTTTATATGGTAAAATTGTAAAGTTAAAAACAATCGAAATATTTGTTTAATCAATTTATTTTTTTTCAATTTTGATTTTATCAATTTTTTTATCACTTCAAACAAGCATTATGAGTTTTCAAATCATGTTTTTAAATCAACTAAAACCTTGTATAGTTTAAAACAAACTTCTAAAGTTTGGTATAGAAGGATTATTTCATTCCTTTTAAAATATATTTTGAAAAAAGTAAGGTTGACACACTTTTTGTGAAAAAAATTATAATGGTGACAAATTTATGTTGATGACATTGTGTTTAGAAATACTAATGCGTCTCTTTTGTAAATAATTTGTTAAATGTATGATTAAGAAATTTGAAAATAGTATGATGAGTGTGCTCACATTCCTCCTTAGTCTTCAAATCAAACAATGCAAAGAGGAGATTTTTATCAACTAATCTAAATAAAATGAGCTTTTCAAGAAATTTAGAATAGATTGACACAAAAATGCCAAAACGCCAATGAGCTCAACTATAAAATTTGACAAGGATGAATCAAGTAAAGCTATTGATGAGAAAAGACATAAAGATATGATTGGCTCAATTCTTTATATTACCACTTCAAGACCCGATATCATGTATAATGTGTCTTTGTGTCGTATTTGAATATTGCCCTAGAGAATCACATTTGAATGCATTTAAGAGAATTTTGAAATATTTGCAAGGTACATTACATTTAATATTATGGTATCCTAGGAACACTTCATTTAACATTATAAGTTCTTTAGATGCTAATTATGTGGGTAACATATAGATGGAAAAAGCATGTTTGAAACTTGTCAATTCATTAATGAGTGTTTAGTTTCTTAGTTTAGCAATAAATAAGTTTCGATTGTCTTGTCTATCGACGAAGTGGAATATGTGCGATGAGTTGTTATTGCACATAAGTCCTTTGGATGAAGTATCAACTCAAAGACTATAACAAAGTAGTTGATCTCATTTCCATCAAATATAATAATACAAGTGTCATTAATCTTTCAAAAAATTCCATCCAACATACTATAAGTAAATATATAGATATTAAACATCATTTCTTATGAGCTTATGCACAAAATGTGTTCGTTATATGTCTTAGGTCAATTCTTGTAATGGATATTTTCTTAATAATGTTGCATTTTTATTAAAAATCTCATTTGTTTATTGCTAAATGATAAACTCCATAAATAGTTAATTCTACCTAATATCGTCAAGTATGTGACTTGATAGTAAAACTTTTAAGTGTAAAGAATTTTATTCTAAATTGTCATTAATTGATCATTATTGTTGGGATAATAATGAGTGAAAACCAATATATATTTTGATTGATGGTTATATTTTATTAATCATAAATATGTGATATTAAGTCAAACACATAAATAGATGTTTGAGAAATATTGTATTAGATCGAACCTCTATGAGAACACTGTATGGATAAATTGTCATTAGTGATTCTCATACAATAGTATTAACTTAATCATTTTACTTGAAAATTGTCATAGATTCCAATATGACGAACTTCATGTTTGATATGGTTCAATATTATCTTTAATAAGATGACCATATATACTAATTTGGGCTTTAAAGTAAATCATATAGAGGAATATAAGTGATTGAGAAAAATTTGTCCCTCATGTTTTTATGAAAATGTATCTTTAGACTTCTCGATAAGTTAGATTAAAGAGATTACATGGCTATACAAAAATGAATTAATAAAGGTTATCAATGTTATTTTATATTAATTTACTTGGAGATGAAGAAACAATTAAACTATATAAGGATAACATGATTCATGTTTTATATTCAATTGAGATATAATGTGACAAAAGGATTATAATGTTATTTGTAAGATAAGTTAGATAAAATTATTGATATTCACATAATTCGGGTAGTCATTATGTCTTACTAGAGAACACTGTTGTCCCTAGGCACCAAGAAAGGGGGTTGAATTGGTGTTTAAAAATTTAAAATAAGGATGAAGAGAAGAAGAAAGAAATGTAAGGACACAAAGGTTTTATAGTGGTTCGGGCAAAACAATCCCTACGTCCACTCCCCAA
>CATIWR010198913.1:0-13871 GCA_949677035.1 Omphalea diandra | reverse complement strand
AAAAATTAGAGAAAAATATAGGAGAAATAATATAAAAATATAGGGAGAAAATTAGATAGAAAAATTAAAAAAAAAATAATAATGAGTCAACACCCGATTTTACATCCGATTTTACCCGATTTCACCCGATTTTACCGATTTTAACGAGTCAAAACTTGATTTCACCCGATTTTACCACAAATCCGATTTTATATACGATTAAAATCGTTCACGTGATTTTGACTCGTAAAATCGTAAAATCGTACGAGTCAACTCGCGATTTTGACAACTATGGTCATATTCCTGCACCTCTTATTGCTGATATGGAGATATCATATATCCTATGTTAATTTTTGGTAGGGCTTTGATGATGACTAAAATAAACTGCATTAGAAGTCTTGGCAATTTTTATGCAATTCAAAGAGACTTGGTGGGCTTTTCTTTTGAGAGTTTACACTATTCAATAAGACAATGCTTCATAAGCAATTATGCAGAATTATGACTTAACTTTTTTCTTTGGTTGCTTGTGTGCTTAAAGGAGGATATTTTTCTTCTGAGTTGGTGTTAGAGGCAGGCATTGGCCAAAATCCCTTTAATATTTGTTCGAAGCATTATTTGGTGAAAGGACTTATTCAACAAGCATGTTCAATGGTGTGTTGGAAGTGGTGTGGAGGTTCGGGTTTACCATGATAAATGGCTACCACAGTTGTATTCCTTTACTATAACATTGCCTCCTTCTCAACGTCAAGATACTAGAGTTTCACAATTGCTTTTAGCAGATTAAAGTTAGAATAAAGAGCTTTTTAGCCAACATTTTCTACCTCATGATGTTAAGTCTATTATTTTTATTCCATGACCTCGACTTATGGGTCTAGATCATATATGTTGGCATTACGATGAGAGGGATATGTATTCTGTTAAGAGTGCATACAATATGGGTACATTCCCTAATGTGTCCCATGCTAACTCTTTTTCCTCGAGAATATTGGGTTGGTGGAAATTTATTTAGAGTTTAAACCTCCCTCTTAAGGTGTATATCTTTCTATGGAGACTTTGTTATAACATTTTGCTAGTCCTAACCTCTCTTATTCACCATCATACAGCTGCATTACCTCATTATCACCAACATGGATTTGATCTTAAGGATGAGTATCATGCACTTTTAAATTATCCTATCTTTATGCAAATATGGAAACAAAATCCTTTTTATCCTTTGGTTGTGAATCTTAAAAAGAAAGTGGCCATTGATGCACTTTAGATGGCTAAGGACGAGTTGGATAATGACAATGACCATTTTGAAGTCTTTACGTTAAGTTGTTGGATGGCATGGTCCATTCATAATCACACATTGCGTGGGTCTTCTTGTTTTAACATGCTATGGTATACAACTAGACAACTATATTCCAGTAAGAGTATCTTGCTGCTTTGGAGTTCGTTCGATCCCTCTCAAATTAAATGTAGAGCTCAATAGTTTGTCCCCACCTCTTGTTGGTTGCTTGAAATTGAATGTTAATGTTGTTTTTGTGAAATTGAGTGGTATGTGTAGTCTTGGGACTATGGTGCACGAAAATAAAGGTTCTTTAATGACTGCCTTTATGAGTAAAGAGGAGAAAGTTCCTTCGGTGGTCATGGCTGAGTTGGTGGCAATGAGAGAAGGAATGCAAATAGCTTTAAATTGTGGCTTTCGACAGGTGATTGTTGAGTCTGACTCAATTGATGGTTTAGCTTTTTTATAGAAGAAAGGGTCTTTCTCTGAATGTGATCTTATTTTAGCTGATATTAACTCCTTAACTAGTCTATTTCAGTCTTATTGTTTTATTGCTATTCAGAGAACTTGTAGTAGCATTGCTCATTCTTTAGCTAGGTTTGGTTTGAGACTAGATAACGAATGAATTTGGCTTTAGGATGAATCTCCATTTTGGATTTATGACCTTGCATTGGTTGATTTGCCTTAACATTTGTATGATTTCATAATTATTTCCCTTGCTTTATTGCGTACTCTTTTTCCTTTTGAGAATTTTTCGTATGGATTTTGCTTGGAAGGTCTTTAAATGAGACACTCTTAACTTGAGTATCTTTTTCTAATGAAGCCGATATTACTCTAAGAAAAATCTTATATATATATATATATATATATATATATATATATATATATATATATATATATATATATATATAGATGAAGGATTCATTAATATAATTTGTTTCAAATTTAACGCCTTGCTCTGACTGTGCTACTTATGCCAAGCATTGACTGTTTTTATAACCTAAGATTCACCAACCTACCAAACATGTCACTTAACTTAATGATTCAACATGATAAATTAGTTTTTCGTACATACAAATACATATATTCACCAATGAAAAGTGTTAGACTCCCAAGTTAAATCCTATAAATGAGAAGAATTCAAGTGATTTGACATTACATATTATTGATATATCATTATCTACATCAGATAATTTTATAGTATAATTTACTTTCAATTTGTGTGGAATAGGATCACTGATGGGGCCATCATAACGTCATTATAAGGTGCAAATAATTTGTCTCCTATGTTATGTTAAAACTTGAAAATGGAAACACCCAACTAAAAACAAAATAGTTTAGAAGAAAAAAAAAAAATGTCCCCTACGAGTATTTGAGCAAATTTTTTGGGAGCCACTTTTAGCTGAAGTTGCATTGTTTTAATTGAGATTGCTTTTTTTAAAGAATAATTTTTATTATAATATCAAGATATTGGATTTTTTCATTGTTGTAATTTAATAAAGAAAAAAATTAGGAAAATTCATAAATGCTAAAAATAAAAACACTAATCTTGGTTGAAGATTGGATTATATCTAATGGCCAATGGCAATTATAATATTATTCAATTCTATTGATTTTCCGGCAAAATCAATACGGACACCGACAAATATGGATTGATTATCAAAAGCATATTGCACTATAAATTAGAAATAACAATATGAATGAAATAAATCCATCTAAAAAAATAGAAAAATTTATTAGAATGAAGATAAATAAAATCTCAAGATCATCCAATGGAGATATATCTAAAATCAAAAATTAGATTTACTCGAAAGAAAAATAGATTTGAATATTACTAAATCATAGAAATAAAAAAAATAAAAGATAAAGAGAGAAACTATTATCAATCTAAGAGAATTATTAAGGATAGTTCTCAAAGAAAGAAAAAAGATTTTTTTTTTTAGCAAAAAGTGAAAATTTTTTGTAGAGAAAAGGAATCTTTCTCTAAAAATTCTAAATTCTTTATATATATATATATATAGGGTAGATATGGAGGGCTTAAAGCCCAAACAAATTACATACTACAAAAGCTGTAAGACTACATGAATAGTGAACATGCTGTTTTTTTGTCCATCACCTATCAAAATGAATATTAAAACTCTTTAATTTATTTTCTATCTTTTCAAATAGCTGATTCATTCACTCTATGCAAAATAGTAAGAGGTGGCACCAAAGAAACATGCGTAAAATAAGCTTGCTATATATATATAATTTTGTATAGGATTGCACGTGGCTGATATGATGAAGAAATGGTATCCTTTTATCTTCAATTTTAAGTTTCCCCAACTTATTTTTCTTTTTTCTATTTATGGAAATTTTTTTACACTAAAAAAAAGTCAAAAAATTATGAATTTATGTATGAGATCAAAAACAAAAATTAATGAAATTTATAATGTATGGATTATATATGATTTTGAGATATGTAGGTTTAAGACAATTAACAAATAGCATTCTTATGATAAAATAAAATTAAGTTAAATAAATTATTACTAAAACACAGTAAAAGTAATTTTAATTTGTTAACAACTTTATAACACATTTGTTGTCAAACAACAAACTCCGTATCACATTCATATTTTCTATAATTTTTTAATATGCTTTGAAATAGTATGTAAGCTAATATAATAGGTCATAGTAATCTTATCTACAAATTAATAAACAAATTTTAGTACACACTAAAGTAGGAGAAAAACCAAATAAGAAAGAGTATTAGTTAGCAAATAAAATGATAAATAATAAGAGCATTTGAATAATTAAAAATATCTCATTTAATAGGCGATGGACACAATCACTTTAGTTGTGATATAAATAATCTCATATAAAAGGATAAAAAAATTAACAAATTATTTATCTACAAATAACTAAGTTAAGCTTCACTACACAAATTTTCTTTTGTAAATATATAGAAAAATTATAATTAAATAATAAATTTATGAATTTAAGTATTCAAATTATGAAATTAAATAAATATGCCAGATATTAAATCAGCACAAATTTTTCAAATTTGGTATTATGTACATTTGTTATACTTCATTAATATTTCTATACACATTTAATCAATTAAAATTCATTATGAGTTTCAAAATCATTGAAAACGTTTTCATTTATTTTAAAAAAATATTTAAGGAATTGGTTTAATATTTATTCTAAAATTAATAGTTGAATTATATTAATAAATTTTATTGCTGAGTAAAAGAAAGAAACAAATATGTTGGTAAAGTTTCATATTTTGTAAAGCCGCATATTATGTCATAATACATAAAACATCATGTTTGTATGATAACTTTATAAATTTAATAATTTATTAGGAGCAATTTTATTACTAATAATATTT
Source organism: Omphalea diandra (assembly GCA_949677035.1). Lineage (NCBI taxonomy): Eukaryota > Viridiplantae > Streptophyta > Magnoliopsida > Malpighiales > Euphorbiaceae > Omphalea > Omphalea diandra. Next base: position 9,252 of record CATIWR010198913.1, on the reverse strand, counting down.
AATACGCCGGAGCAAGGCGAGGCATCAGTTATAGTGCGATAGTTCATAATAGTCCAAGTCCATCATTCAAGATCTAACAAACTAGCAGGAGGCAAGTGTTTGATTTCACTTTTCAAAACTATTTGCTTTTCAAAACTGAAAAGCTATAACAAACCGGCAATACATTGTTGTAGTGTTTGAACTAAAAAAAAAAAAAAAGACTTTGAATTTAATTCAATTATAATGGTGTAATAATTTTTTTTTTGTTGTTTATTTGCTTTTTATGGTTTAAGTATGCCTATATTGGAAGTCCTAACCTATTTATATAATAAAAATTGTCAAAAGGCAGTTATTAATACAAAAAATAACTTTGCACATGAGAAAGTTTTCATTACGTAAAACAGAAAATCATAACACAAAAAAAAAATAAATAAAAGAAAATAAACCAATCCAATACGGAAGAAAACGAACTTTCTATAATTTAAGAAGGAAATAGACAATAAAATGAGTTCTTTAGTGAGATTTTCTCCGTTTGATCAATAATTCAAGCCTTAGTTTTAATCTATATCCACTGTGTGTCAACAAGTAGGTCTTGTTATCATTAATTACTGTATTAATTATTGGTATCAGAGCTCGATAGCTTGTGTTTTGATTGTATAGATGAGACATAGTTATAGCCTAAATTATTCTTTGAAGAATTTTTTTTTTTTTTGTTCAGTTTAACCATCTGCAAGTACTCTTGATAAGTATAGAATTAGCCTATAATACTTTACGTGCATAATATTATCATATGTAATAGTTTACATGTAAAATTTCAGGTTTATATTATTTGTAGTTTGTGAGATATTGAAATTTAAAATTTATGCAACTGTAATATTTATTGAATTTTTTCAAATTCTATGATTAGTTTTAGAAAAATTGGTTATCATAATTGGATAGTAGATGAATTCAAGTTTGGTAGCTATAGTAATTGCATTTTAAATTTTTGAGGATTAAACCAATTAATTTTTTTTATTGTTTGGGACTGTTTAGAGGAGGAAGAGAATGAAGATAGTGGACAATATATGCCTATCGATTTTCAATCTCGCTTAATACGTTATTTGTTCAAACACTCACATAGAGACCTTTTTAGGTTAAAAATAATAATAATAAATGGACTATTGAATTTAGCGACTTGAAAAATATAGTATCAAAAAAGGCTTAGAAGGAGGCATTTATAATGCAGACACCACTCTTGACACGCGAGTGGTTGGGGCATAAGACATTTGAGTCACACGCCTAGATTGGACAACGCATCATTTAGCCCTTACCCCTAGGACGACATGTCATTTCCTATGAACAACTTGTCATTCCCTAAAAATGATAAGTCGTTTGATGTATCAAAAACAAAAGGCAACATTTTTTATCCGTGCGCAGTGGCATATAGACTCGCATAGATTTCAAATTCTTATCTTTTTAGTATCTAATTTTTAGGTTGTTACAATTAAAATTTTAAATGTAAAAATTAATTTTTATGAATATAAATGTGTTAAAATTCAAAAAATTATTTTATGATTCTAGAAAATTTTGAAAAATTTTTCTTAAATGTTTTTTGATATGCTGAGTCATTAACATAAAATTTGATTAATTTTTATTTTTAATCATTGTAATTTATGTGTTTGATTGCTTATATGTTGTGTTTATTTTCTATATTTCTTATAAAAAATTATAGCAATTACCATAAAAACTCTTAAAGTTATTAGGGCCGCAAGATAAAAGAATAAAACTTGATGAATGATTAAAAATTTAGAAAACCTTGTGATCATTTTCTTTAGTGATAATATGACTCATATGATGAGTTACATTATTAATGGTAATGGAAAAAATCAAAATATTATTTGAGAGGGTGGTTTGCTCACTGACATTGGGAGATATAAAGATTTGAGGTCATCTTTATTTTTGCAATATAGAGATACATTTGACCTTTGATGGTCAAATGTAGTAGTTAATGGATCCTATGGGGACTTGTAGAATATTTTATGAGGAATTTTGCAAAAATAAATGCAATAGTAGAGTCTATTTTTGGTCTATCTCAATTGCCTAGGAATTTTATTGGTCTTTCAGTCGAGTTTTATTTAAGACCCATTCCATTCCATCCCTATAAAATTCATTGTTAATTAATTGGAATTAGTTTCTAATGTAATTATGTATTTAGGAATTATATGACTTTTTAGTAGTTTTACTTTTAGCTTTGAATCTTGTATATATTTATTTTATTTTATGAATATCATTTTTTATCCATGTATTAATCTTAGTCCAATTAATTATTTGTGTTCATAATTAATTGATTAAATATACTTAATTTATGCAATTAAATGTGAATAAATATATATAATATTCATAAGTCATTAAGACATTCTAAAAGTTTCAGTAACTTTAAGAATGAAATTTTGCAACAATTAATAAAGTCAATAGTTATCTTACATTTGGGATTTTAGATGATGATTGAAAATAATGTGTGTTGGACAATGTTGGTCAAACCTAGGTCAAAACTCTTTTTTGGTATTGACAAAATAGATTGAAAGATTCCAATATCAACTTTAAGTGTTGTCTATGTAGAAACTAAATTAGGTCCACATTGGAAGTTGAATAAAAGTGAAATACTCCAAATATCAAAACTATCTCCTAAATAAAGAGTGAGACTTATAGGTTGGAACCGCTACTTCAGAAATCCAAGGAAATAAAAGCTCTAGTTTGATTTGTGATGAATGTCTCGACTTGAGTCATGACCACTACATTTAAACAACTTGGGAAGAACTTCAACAACCATCTAAAAAACCAATTAAGTTGAGCCACATATTAAAGAGCCATTTGAAGTTTTAAAATTTATGATGGTAAATTATTGTAGTGATCGTGATCCATTTTCAACTTAGAACTCAAAATCTCCAGTTTAGTTCATGGTTGTGTAGAGTTATTTTATTCCAATGCTATTTCAAATAGTGAACACAATACAAATTCACAATTGAGACATTTATAAAGGAAAGAGAGTTCCAATGCTAGTCTTTTGAAGAATCAATCGACATTTGCCAAGTGACACTAGCTGTTAGACACATTTGAAGATCTCAATCATGAAAATGCAAAATCTAGAGTGAAACATTAGTTGTGACTACGACTGGCCTCTGACAAGCATTAAATGCATGATTTGCCACCTTACTTTGGAGATTTGGAGATAGTTTCATTTGTAACAGCTATTTGGTGGTAACAATTTATAAATACTCCATCAAATTGCTTTAAAAGTAAGAGAATAACATTTAATTATGGTAAAATATTTTGCAATTTGATTTCTCAACACTTTAACTCATTTACTCTTTGTACTTTAAGTTGTTGAAGGTTAGGTGTGAGACATAAACACTTTGAGTCTGAGTTTTAGAGTGAACCAAAGTGTGAAAAAAACTCTTGTCTAAGATTGTGTGTGAGCCACAAACATAAATTGTAAAGGTTTTACTGTGAGCCTTGGAAAAACGCTTGTAATGTCTGTAAACTTGTAAAACACTATTAAGACTTAGTAAAATACCTAATTAAAGAATTAAAAAGTGGATATAGGATTTATTAACACCCGAACCACTATAAATTGCTTTTCTCGATTCCTCCATAACTTTTTCTCTAAATTTGTATTACTTTCACTCCCTCTAAAAATTTAATTTTCTCACAAATTCAACCCCCTTTTTTAGTGCACAAAGGCCAACAAGTGGTATCAAAGCACTAACCTTAAATCTGGTCTTAGTTGATTGCGAATCGAACATGGCACAAGAAGAAATTCACGCTTACCTTAAACCTTTTTTTAAAGGATCTGACTATGCTCATTAGAAATATAGACTGGAAATCTATCTTAATAGTGATGTGGTAGATCTTTGAGATGTTATTGCAAAGGAATGGGAGCCACCCACTAAAGTTATGGATGGTAATGAAGAATTGAATCCAAGAGAACAATGGGCTGAGGCATATAGAATGGAACATGACAATAATAAAAGAGCAATCATAATCATCTTAAGTTCTATCATAAGAGAAGAATGTGGAAGAGTTCAACATTATCACATAGTTGATGGAATATAGAGGGCCCTAGAGAACTACCATAAGGGCACAACACAAGTATAATAAAGTAAACTAGGCATGTATGTGATTAAATATGAGTTCTTCATGGGAGAACTCTCACTAACCATAAGGTAAACACCTAAATTTTCAAAATGCTTCCTTTGGAAAAGTTTAGGGATAGGGTATGTAGTATTAAAGAATCTAATCAAGACATTGGCAAAATATCAACTAATGTCTTAATTGGAAAACTTCTTACTCATGAGATGGTGATAAAGAAAGATAAAGAAATGAAGCGGATGAAGGCATAAGGTAGCAAAAAAGAAAATAAGACTTTTTCTTTCAAATCCTTTAGCAAAAATAAAGAAATGGAGGTTAGTACAAGTGATAATGATGAAAGTTAAAAAGGAAGAAGAAGAGCTTACAATGCTCTCTAGGAGATCTAAGAAGCTCTTGAAGGGAAGAAAGGAAAGATGGAACCTTAAAAAGGCATCATCTAACTTCAAAGATAAGAAGAATGATGTTACTTGCTTTGAATGTGAAAAGCAAGGTCATGTCAAATTTGATTGACCCAAACTTAAGAAGAAAAAGAAGTAAGACAAGGAGAAGAAAAAAGGGTTTAAAGCAACTTGGATTGATGAATCAAGTGAGAAGGAAGAAGATGATGAGGTTGCCAACTTTTGCTTCATGGCTCAAGAGGACTCCTCTAATGATGTAAATACTTCTTCACATTCTTATGATGATATTGAGGATAAGGATGATGAGCTACTTGAAGCCATGTCCTAGAGGTGTGATAAATATAAATCTAAAATGAAAGTTTAAAAAAAGATGTTCCAAATTAGAGGATGATTTTAAAAGTCTAAGTGATCTTATTTGTAACTCGAAAATCTCTAATGAGGAACTCATGAAATCTTTGAAACAACTTTCTCAAACTTCATCTCCTCTTGATTCTTTAAGAAAGGAAAATGATTCTTTAAAGAATGAAGTCATTAAATTAAGAAATTTTATTTCAAAATTTCACAAAGGGAAAAAAAGATTTGGATACATTAATTGTATCTCAAAAACCACACCTTATGAGACATGTTCTTGGTTTTAATGGAGCTTCTTCATCTACATCCTTTTCTCCTATTTTCATTAAAGTATCTACACCTCACACTTTTAGCATAAAGGTAGTTGGAAATAAGAGTGCTCTTAGCACCAAATCTCCTATGCCTAAGAGTAAGTGAAAGGTACCCTAAGGTTTAAAGGCAAAGCCTCAAAGAGCCAACCATGCATTCATGTATACTAAGAGACATGCTTAAATACACACACCTTCTACTCCTCATCACACATGTTCTTACATTTATACACATGGGAAAGGTATGAGAAGGCCTCCTACTCTTACCAAAGCCATCCATAGGAGAAAAACTCATAAGTCTAAACTCCAATGTCATTATTGTATGAGGTATGGATATATTAATGTGTTTTGTTACATTAGGAAGGAACATCTCAAATTTAAGAATCCTTACAATCTTAACCCCCAGTACCCAAGTGTGCTTGGATGCCTAAACAAAGGTGAATTTGCTTTGTGATTATAGATATGCTTGGAAGCCACCAATGAGGAAGATAATGATTGGCATGTGGGTAGTAGGTGTTCAAAGTATATGATAAAAAATAAAAAGCCATTCACATCCATAAATGAAAAAGATGGTGGCAGTGTGACATTTAGAAATAATGTTAAGGGTATGGTTAGCATTTATGTAATTGGTAAGAAAGGTTGCCCTTTTATTGATAATGTGTTTTTAGTTAATGGTTTAAAACATAATCTTTTAATTATAAGGCAACTATATGATAAAGGTAACAAAGTTACCTTTGATTTTAGAAAGTGACTTATCACCACATTGATAGATGAGAATATAGTCTTTAAAGTTGAGAGACAAGACAACACATACATAACTGACTTAGACAATTTGACTAACTAATCTTTCAACTGTCTTATGTCTATTAGAAAGGAAGTATGGCTTTGGCATAGAAGACTTGGACATGCAAGCATAGAGCTTCTCTAAAATCTATCCAAAGGAGAGCCAATTAAAGGTCTTTTAAAGCTCAAATTTGCTAAGGACAAGACACACGAACCATGTCAAATGTGAATGCAACACAAGCATCCTTGAAGCTAAATAATGTAGTAAGTAGTTTTAAGCCTCTTAAATTCATTCACATGGACTTAGTTAAACCCACTAGGAATACTTGGTGGTATGCATTATGTATTTGTACTTATTGATGATTACTTAAGGTTTACTTGGGTTAGTTTTTTGGCTCATAAAAGTAATGTTTCCAATGATGTTACTTCATTTATTCTATTAAAAGTGACCATGGAAAGGAATTTCAAAATACACTTTTTGAAAACTATTGTTTGGAGAATGTGATTTTACATACCTTTTCAACTCCAAGAATACGTAACAAAATAATATTGTATAGAGAAAGAATAAAATATTAGTTAAGATGGCTATGACTATGCTTAACGAGTATTCTCTTCAAAATTACTTTTGGGCCAAAGCTATAAACACCTCTTGTCACATTGCAAATAGAGTTTTTAAAAGACCCATTTTAAGTAAAACCTATATGTGTTATGCAGTGGAAGAAAGCCAAAGCTTTCATACCTTAGAGTTTTTGGGTACAAATGCTACATCTTGAATACCAAGGACAACCTTAAAAAATTTTCTTATAAAATCAATGAAGGCATTTTCTTAGGTTATTCCAACATTAATAAAGCCTATAGAGTTTTTAACAAAAAGTCCATAATGGTTGAAGAGTCAATGAATGCTATTTTTTATGAGTCTAGTAAACTTGATCTTAGGAAAGGTACTCTTATTAATGATCTTGTAGGTGACTTCGAAAAGCTAGAGTTCAATTACACACCAAGGGAGAATATGAATGAAATTGCACAACAAGAGCCACCTTAAGTGGTAGAACATGTGTCTGAGGTAAACCGACAACAAAACCCATTGAAATTTTCTTATATTTCCATACAGAAATAAGTAAAGGATGCAACTTACCTACTAGTGCTTAATGTTATGCCTTGATTTGTAGGCAAGTTAAATATCTTGATGCAAACTCAACTATATCTTTCTTAATTGTTGACCATAAAAAATGTAACTGTAATTTTCTCTACATTTTTGTACTTTCAAGGTGCATAGCATATGAAGCATTGCTGCCTCCTACATAATCTCTAATTTCAAACCATCAACATCTAGTACACAGACTTGACTACCTATCACTCTCATTCCATAATTTCTAATTGAAAAATCAATCTTCTAACCTTTTCGTATCTTTAATAACATTTTCCATAAATATGGATCCTTCCTTTGAGCTTCTCTAATTTTATCATATATCATAGGCTTCAATTGAAGTGTAGCCATTACACATTCTCAATCTCAAATTTTGCATTTAAAGCATGAAGATTAACCAAAGACATCAAATTATAACCAACCATTCCAGCAACAACATCTAAGGCTTTTTGACTTAAAGCATCAGCAACAACACTAGCCTTACTCGAATGATAATCAATAATGAAATCATAGTCCTTTAACAATTCTATCAATCTTCTCTGCCTTAGGTTCAATTCTCTTTGTGTTAGAATATATTTCAAACTTTTATGTTCTGTCAGAATCTGAAATGTCTCTCCATATAAGTAATGCCTCCAAATTTTCAAGGCATGGACAATGGCTGCCAACTCCAAGTCATGCGTAGGATAATTAAACTTATGAGGCCTTAGCTGTTGAGAAACATAAGTCGTCACCTTTTTACGCTTCATTAATACATAACTTAACCCCTGTCCTAATGTGTTAGTGAACACCATAAATCTACTATTTATTGATGACAATGTCAAAATCGGTGTCGTAATCAATCTCTTCGTTAATTCCTTAAAACTTTATTGACATTTATCATCTCATTTAAATGCTACATTCTTCCTTAATAATTTTATTAATGACCTAACTATAATGGAGAATCCTTCTACAAATTGCCTATAATAACTAGCTAACCCAAAAAAACTACACATCTCTAATACATTTTGGGGTAGATCCCACTCTAAAATGGCTTTCATCTTAGTTGGATCAGGCTGAACACCATGTTTGTTACAACATGCCCCAAAAAGACCATTTGTTCTATCCAAAACTCGCATTTGCTCAATTTGGTATATAATTGCTTTTCCTTTAAAATCTGCAATATGATTCTCAGATGCTGCTCGTGCTCCTCATGATTTTATGAGTATATGAGAATGTCATTAATGAAAATAATCACAAACTAATAAGGATATTGCTAGAGGTATGATTCATTAATTTCATAAATGTTGTCAATGCATTAGTTAACCTGAAAGGTATAACAAGGAACTTACAGTGACTATATCTAGTATGAAATGTGGTTTTTGGAATATCTGTCTTAGCAACCCTCAACTAGCAATACCTAGATCTCAAATCAATTTTTGAAAATATCTTTACACCTTGAAGTTGATCCAACAAATCATCAATTCTAGTCAAGGGATATTTATTATTTACTATTGCTCGATTTAATTGCATAATCACATACTCCCATCCTTTTTCTTCACAAATAGCACTAGTTCCCCCCAAGAAGATGTACTAGGTTAAATGAAGCCTTTTTCCAATAACATTTCCAACTATTTTTTTAATTTTTGCAATTTCACTACTGCCATTCAATATGGTGTAATAAAAATAGGTGCCACTCCTATTAAGGTCTCAATATTAAAATCAATTTCTCTATGCGGTGGCAAGTTAGACAAGTTTTCAAGAAACACTTTTGGAAACTCTTTCACTATAGGAATATCTACCAAGCCCAAACTAGGAACACTAGTGTCCACCATACCAACTAGAAATGCATCACAACCTTCTTTGATTAGTTGAAAAGCCTGAATAACTGAGATTAAACAAGTTAGGACAATTTTATACTCCCTAACAAATATAACTCTTTGTTGTCCTGAAGATTTGATCATCAATTCTTTAGTATGACAATTTAGAATTGCATGATGCTTTACTAACTAGTCCATGTAATGACCAATTCATTTTAGCTCTGATACCAATAACTGTAACAGTCGTATTCATTTACATAACTCATATCATTCATGTTCAAAATACATATGCATAAAGGTTTTATCCATCCTACACACAATCAAACATTTACTTGATGTACATATATGTATATGACACAAGG
>CATIWR010198908.1:0-30510 GCA_949677035.1 Omphalea diandra | reverse complement strand
TTTTGTGTTAGCCTAGAAAACACTTTGTTGTAAGGTTGTGTGTTAGCCATCAAAACACAAGTTGTATAAGTTGGGTGTGAGCTTGAAAACACCATTGATATAGTGAAATACCCAATTGAGTGATTGGGGAGTGGACGTAGGGCCAATTTTGCCCGAACCACTATAAATTGTTTGTGTCTCTATTGTTCTATCTTCTTCCCTTTATCCTTGTTTTAAAATTTTTATCCACCAATTCAACCCCCCTTCTTGGTGCCTAGGGACAACAGGTTGGTCACATCAAACCTATAATTGGATTCAAATGTGTATGTGTGATGATTTTATGATATGGTTATGTTCTATTACATGTATATGTGATTGAATTGTTATATTTTACATGTGAATACAAGTCAAGTAGGAATTATGTACCTTTAATGATTACTTGGTGATTACTTGGTATACCATTGTGAATGAACACATGCAAATGGAACTGAAAATATGTTATGACCGGCTTGTTAAACACTTACAAATCACTTCGAAAAGGTACCAATATGTCCTATTGGAACATGTTATTGATCAAATGATTCATTTGTTATATATTGGCTAGTAGAATTAAATGTCACTTGAATCACATGAATTCTTGGGAGTAGTGTTTGCCTTGAAAGGCCACAACAAAAATCAATCTATTGCATTTGCACTCGCAAAGTTAATTCTTATACTTATAATGTATCTTAATGATATTTGATTATTGGTTCTGCCATAAAAATATGATTATTATTTTTATTCAATGAGTTGTAACTCACCAAATTGTAATTATGTTTTTAAGATACTAAAGCATAGGGTTTGGATACTTTAGAGAATAAAGTTTTGCATATAGACACATGAATTATAGGTTATTGGCTGAATTCAAACTCTCTTTCTCTTTCTTTGTGTCATGTACATATATGTACATAGGAACAAGTTTATAGTCATTAGCCTTAAACATTAGTTAACATATATGTACATTAAGTACATATTGGATTGAGTATGTATGAAGAATCAACCTTTATGCATATGTAATTTTGGACATGATGCCATGATTTGTAAATGAAAATGGTCGTTACATTTAGAAGATGTTTTAGCATGCTTGGAATCTCATTTGGAACATATAGACCAATGATAAGAGACATTTGAAGATCAAGTTAGATTGAAGCTCACATCCTGTGATAGTTGAATGAACAACATAATTAGTTACCTCCAAGCCTACTTTGAGCACATTAGGTTCCCTTCAGCACCTCTATTGTAAGAATGACCATCCATCTTTTATAGTATTTTGTATTTTGTATTTTTATTATATTTTGCTTCCATGATGTTGAACTTGATGTTTGTGTTTTGTTAAACTTTGTCTTGTTTGTGTTGCTTTGTTTCCATTATCTAGTCTTATGTACTTCTTAGAACTTTTATCCTTGGACTCATGTGTTCCTCTTTTTGTAATTTTCTTTTGCTAATATATGGCTTAAAGCCTTTCTCTTTGGTTTGTACTTGGTATTATAGCTTGGTCCCTTACTATCTTGCCTCTTTATTCAAGGGAAGTCTTTTTCCTCTTTTGTTTTTCCATATGCCTATAATCATTAAGGACAATAATGTTTATGTTTATGGGATATTTTAGGTTATTTTGCACATTATTTCATTAGAAATCCTTCATTTAAAATCTATTACTTGCACTCATATGCTAAAATTTGATAATTCTAATGGTTAAGAGTTATGTGTTAGGTCTTAATTGAAAAATCAATGAAGAAAACTTATGATCATTGATTAGACTTAGTTAAGTTAAACTTGCTTATGCTAATAATTTACTTCTGATTAACATGTTCTTATTTAAATTTGATCAAGCACACTAGAACAAAATAAGCACACTCGGAAAAATAGGGATTTCGATATGAGATTCTTCAATCGTGCATATTTTAGGCAAGTGGAAACATCTAAATATGTTATAACAAACTAAAGCATCTTTTGTGGTCAAATCCTTGAGCTTAGCAACTTTAAGAAAATGACTAAGGCATTCTTTTATTACCCTATTATTCTCTATCCATACCTTATTTTACATTGTCATTTCTTCCATTTTAAGCCTTATGAAAAATAATTGTTAGAGAGTATTAATAGGCTTCTTTTTCTTTAACCCATAACCATCATTATAACCATATAGCCTAAATATTATTTACCTCTAAAGTTAAGAGAATGAGTTAGAACATGATTATATAATGATGTATAGTGTGATTCATATGTATGTGTAATACTCATATGCATGTTTGGGAAGAATGAAAGAAGAAGTGTGATAGCACCATGAGAATCAATTCCAGTTTAAGGGGTGACAATTGGATATTTTGCTCTTATGCATAGTCATTAAAAAAACATAAATAATAATAAAATAAAAACAAATGTTAAAGAGAAGAAAAATGAGAGCAAAATAAAGGCAAAAAGGTGTGAAAAAGAAAATCAAGCCGCCAAGTGGTGAAAAAGGATAAGTATAGTTGTGTTGCAAAGGGATAAGCATGGGTAGTACACATATGGGGTTTCATGAACACCTTACATCATTGTTATAATTCATGTTTTAATGAAATTTTCTTTTCTTTAGACTTGACCACTTCTTGATAATCTTAACCAAAGCCTGTTGGCCCTTATACACCAAAAAGAGGGGGATTGAATTGGTAAGAAATTTAAATTTATGGAGGAGTGTAAGTAATTTAAATTTAGAGAAAGAGTAAAAGAGGAATGAGCACAAAAATTTGTAGTGCTTCAGGTATTAACTAACCCTACGTCTGCTCCCCAATTCTACAATTAGGTATTTCATTAACTTTTAATGGTGTTTTACAAGCTCACACCTAACTTAGTGTTTAAGATCACACTAAACCCAATTACAATTGTGTTTAAGGTTCGCACATAATCTTACACAAGAGTTTTGTCACTTAGGCTCACTTTTAAAACCCAGACCCAAAAGCATTTATGTCTCACACCTAACCTTCAACAATTTAAAGTATAAAGAGTAAATAAGTTAAAGTATTAAGAAATCAAATAACAAGAGTTTTACCATAAATAACTGCTATCCTCTTTCATTTAAAGCCATTTAATGGGGTATTTATAAGTTTCAACCACCATATATCAATTACAAAAAAAAAAAAACTATCTCTGAATCTCCAAAATTAGTGGCAAAATCCTGCATTTAATGTTTGTCAGAGTGAGATCGTGATTGCGATCCATATTTCATCTTGACTCTTGTTGAATCACGATCGAGATCTTTAAATTTGTCTAATAGCTAGTGACACCGAGTATTTTGGCATTGGTTCTTTAAAAACTAGCCATTTATACCCTCTAATGGATCTTAAGTGTCTCAAGCATGAATTCAGGGTCATGGTCGCTACTTAAGGTAGCGCTGGAGAGGCTTACCGCTACAACTACCATGAATCATATTAGAGTTTTGGAGTTCTAAGTTATTAGTTGGTCACATTTGCTATTATGAATTTTATACTTTCAAACAGCTCCTTGACATGTAGCTTATTTTGGTTGTTAGTTTGGCGTCCATCTTTAGTCATATGAAAGTAGCGATTACGGCTCCTACCATGACATGCATTGTGAATTGGTCCATCTATTTTTGTCCCATATTTTTCTTAAGAAGCAATTGCGACCTCTTAGTCTTGGTTGCGATGTAGGAGACAATTTTGATACTTTGTTCATTTCATTTCTAATCACTTCTTTTTAGCTTTCAATGTGTTCCTAACTTAATTTCTACATAGACAACACTTGAAAAAGATGTTAGAACCTCTCAATCTATGTTTTCAAGATCAAAAGATAGCTTTGACCTTGGTTTGACTAATCTAATCTAACAATCTTTTCTTTTTTTTATTTTGACAACCTAGATTGAATATCTAAGGAATGAAGCTTGTCATGTATATTCTTGAACATTTTAAGGGTTTGGAAGTTAAGGTTAAGTGAAGATGAAGTTGATTCTAAGTGATTCAAATTGATTGATAAAGCCTAGGTTTGAATACTCCCCCTTAAGGCATTCAATTGCATGTAAATAAGTCCATTTCTTTTCATCTCTCCCCTTTTGTTGTATATTAGTATGCATATTACATATTATCTCTCCCTCTTTGTCAAGATCAAAAAGAGAAGGAAATAAAAAGAGTGAGGAAATAGGAAAGCGATATCAAGGCACAATATCAAATAATATACATGAATCACAATACAAACACATATAAACATTCATTCTATTAAAAATTAAACAAAGTAAAGACAACATCAATGCAAGCTTTCAAACATTGCAAATGTTTGACCACATCATAAAGGCCTAAAATTCTAAAATAGAAAACATAAAAAAAAACATAAACAAAGATGAAAAATTAAAAAAAAAAGTCCAAAAATCTAGAAAGATGTCATCATCAAAATCTTTATCATCTTTTTTACTATCTTGGACTTCTTCCACTTCTTCATTTGGATAGGTTCCTTGTGCTTCTTCTTCTTTTTCATCATTAGAAAATTCAAAATCTTGAAGATGGCATGGATGGGGAAGGCCTAGTTTTTATTAGATCTCAATTATGTCTCTATGCAAATATTAAAGAAAGTTGAGCCTCTTGAGAACTTTCTTTAACATTTTGAAAACTTTGGCCAAAGAAGAAGAAGATTTATTAGAAGAAAAGGAAGGAGGAGCTTTTGGCTTTACCTTTATTTCTCTTGGTCCTTATTCTTGAGTTGCACCTTCATTTTTCTCAAGCACAAGCCTATTTCTTTTATTGGCTTGAGAGGTTTCTTATTGCTTAGCTCCTTGGGCACCTAAAAAGTACTCATATGTATTTGACTTTATTGATTGGGCATTGATGAGGTATGTTAGGTCAAGGATATTTTTAAAAGGAAGGTAGGCTTTTGTGAGGGTGGCCTCAATTTTGAGGTTCAAGGCACCCACAAAACAGTATATGACAGTCACATGAGAGGAAGGAAGAAATTTGGATTTTGTTTTAAGGCATAAAGAAATGGATAGTTTAGATTAGTTGATTCTCAAGAAGGCAATAGAGAAAGGAGAGGTGCTTTTGAGAGACCTTATCATTTCAATTACCCCTTATATTGATGGAAAAAGTAATTATTATATGAAGGAGCCAAATGGGAAGGGTTTTGATGTTTTAAGCTATTAATTTCTTGGGATCATATTTCTTTTCAATGGAAATTTGACTCCACAAATATAGTAGATAAGGTCTAGAGATGAGGGATTAAAAGGAACCTCATCACCGATTTGAAAGTTAAAGAGCATATAGGTAGGTTATGCACTATTATTGGCAAAACACCTAAAAACCAAACCATACATAACTGCATTTGAGTCATCATTTTTTCTTATCTCCATGGTACATAAGAATTCTCAAACAATTTCTTCATAGCTAGGCTCTTCTCTAAATATAAACTCTATCCACCCAAGATTTGAAAGAAATGCCTTGATTTCACCTTTTAGGCTAAGGGTTGTGAAAGAAATTTAGATGGAATCTTGTTTGCTTAGTATCTCTCATTTCCTTTTTTGGTAACTCCTTTCATAAGATGAAGGGGAGGAGGTTTAAGCTACGCCCTTGCCTTTGTCACTTTTGGTGTTATTCCTAAGAGCCATGATGATGGTGAAGACAAATGAAAAAGTAGAGTAAAGGTTGAAGAAAAATGAAAAGTAAGAGAGGAAGTTGAGATTTGATGAAGGAAGGTGGAAAAAATGAATGGAGTGGTGTTAAAAGGGGTTTAAATAGCTGTAAATAAGGTTAAAAATTGATAGAAAAATGACTAAAACTGTATTAATTGAAGAGGTTATTGTTTCGATGATGATTTGTCAATACCCAACAGCTATATGCAAGTCGTGATCGCTAAGCATGCATTGTGAATGTGAATTGCAAAAAATGTAAGTAAAAGATAAAAATTCCTTAGAAAGGTGTGAAGTTAACGATTGGAAATTTGAAAAATTTCAAATTTTTGTTGTGATAATTTATAAAGAACTTGAAAACTAAAGCAACCTATATATAATAACTGTGATTATCAATCCTGATCTTGATTTATAAACCACTTTTCAAAACATGTTTAAAACAGAATTTTTAATAAATGCCCCTTATATAAAGTGAACAATTTGATATTTTGGTAATCAATTCATGCAATTGAACATAGAAAAGCTCAAATGCAACTTGAATTGATTCATCTAACAACATATCAAATGTACAATAATCAAACATATCAAATATCTTAACAATAACAATCAAGTAATGATGAATGCATATAATGAGATCCAATTTCACCTAGAAAGCTTCCTTCAAGCATCTCTAGCTACCTCTTTGTGAAGTTTATCCTCTCATCATTAAGAGATTTAGAGAAAATATCTACAAGTAGGTTTTGAGTGTCAATAAACTCTAGTACTACATTAGCATTATACATATGATCTTTAAGAAAATGATGCCTTATGTTAATATGTTTGTTCCCTAAATGTTGGATAAGATTTTTAAAAAGATTATGTGAATGCCAATGATTTTAGGGGTTACACTTGAATGGGTGGAATCTTACTTGTGACTCCATCATTTTATCAACCGACAAGGACCTTTACATTAGTAATGACCTTAAGAAGTGGACGTATTTGGATCAACGAGGGATCATTTTAGGCCTTGCGTTAGTTTAAAGCCTTAAGTCTAAGCTATGGTCATTAAGGGACCATGATGGGATAATACTTTAGTACTATCCCTAGGAATTATGGAGTCATAACATGACTTTGGTTAGGACAAAGATCTAAGGAAGATAAAATCTGAGCCTAAACTAAGTCAATTAGAAGGCCTATTTCATCTTAACCCAATCAAATATCAGATTCAAAAATTGGGTATGACTTGGAGAAGAGGTTAAACACCCTATTAGTATCCGACCTTTGGGCATCTTTGGTTCACTTTTAACATCTTAACCAAGTTATTAATTAGTCCAATTTAATGACCTTAAGCATGCTTTTAACATAATCAAATCAAATAAACCAAGTAAATAACTTAAAAGAGATGAGGATCATGCATCATAGCAAAAGGCATGACATGCATGTCAATATTTACAATCATTCATCCATGATCATAGAAAAGGGAATGGGGATCATGTGACATGGCATAGGGTGATCATGCATTTCTATACAATTATCACATTCACACTCATCTCAAAAAGGAAATGGGGGTCATGTGACATGGCATAGGGTGATCATACATTTATCACATCCAAAATCATTATTTCTATCATCAAAGATGGCCATTAAGGCCATCAAGCATGATCTAACCCAAACAAACACCTACACCATAAAAAGTGCACAAGTTAGTAATTAAAGCAAATGGAAAGAAACTAAGAAAGCAAATAAAGTTGCTAATCATCTTACCATATCTTCATAGTCATGGTTCCTTAACATGCATCTAAGTCTATAATAATACACCCCAACATCACATGAGGATCAATATAATATCAAAGCATAAACAAGTGAATCATGCAACATAAAGAATAACAAATATGCAAAATAAAACACTTGGAGGACTTAAATGGCCTAAGGCAACTTCATCACAAAATAGGTTCTAGGGCTAATGAACCCTCTCTCCTAATGCTCCAAAAAAGAATGCACCCACATACACCACTAACCATCAAAAAGGTTAACATGTTACTCAAGAAGAGGGGAAATCAAAGATCAAAGCAAAATAGTAATATTCTTGAAAATAATTATAATCATAATCATAATGGGACTCCCAAGGTCCTAGGAACCCTTAGTTCCTCACTTGGTCACTGTCAAATTTAGTCTAAACAAAAACTTAAAACATTTACCAATCAGAATGTTAAAGAACATAAAACATGAGCATAAAATGAACCTTCAAAATCATTTAATGCTTGTTCAAAATTCCATTTTTGAAATGAATAAGGGTCTTAGGCCATTAGGCCTCATCCTATTCTACCAATGGAACCATGAAAAGCCATAAAAAGTTACTTTGAAAAATAAGAAATCCAAGTAAGAAAATAGAGATTTTTGCAAACTATCCTTGAGAAGTTGGATTGTGCCCATTAGGAGGGTTATACAGCCCAGAAGGTAAGTTGTATAGCCCTAAATTTTTAGGTTTTCAAAACAAAAGAAAAAAAAGAAATAAAATAAGAGGGGGAATGACATATTCTCTTAATGCCTTTATTTGTTTTGTGCCTTCACAGGCTCTTTAAATGATTTATAACCTCCAAAATACTTAAGGACTATGCAATAGTATATAGATTAGGCCTTGTTCTATCTTAGGAATGGATGGAATGGAATATGTTTTAGTGTTTCTATTCAAATGGTTAAATATGGAAAAATTTTGGTAGAGTAACACTAGGGGTTTCCATGGCTTTCCTTCCTCTTCAATTGGGGAGGTATTTATAAATAATGGATTTTGCACCAGAGCAAAAAATGGTTATGGTTACAAGATGTTTGTATCTAATCATAGAGTAGGAAACGAATCTTCTGAAATCAGAATTTGCATATGTGATGTACAACCAAAGCAAGGCTATACATCCAACATTCAAGGTTATACATACTAAAGGTTTAAAGGGGAGGAGGGACCAGTTTTAAAAGGTTTCCTTGTTAGGATTTAAGGTAGGGCTATATAGCTCAATAATGGGTTGTACAACATTTGATATTAGGCTGTACAACTATATTAAGTGGGCTATATAACCCATTTATCCAGGCTAGTAGTTTAGGCTTGGGGATGGGGATTGGTTTTAGGCTTTTCCAAGGTGTCCTAAGGCCTCATTCCTCTTTCTATGGCAATTTATCTTTGCATGTTGGGGAATATATTTAGTTATTTTCATCATAAGGCTTTACATCCTAAGCCTTAAAATATGATGCTTATAAATTGATAGCATTTGTGCTGTCATATTTGATGGGAATGTGATCAACATCTTTGCCATAATCATTAAGTTATTGTTTAATCTAAAGAACTTGGATGCAACAATAACCCACCACTACATATTCCACTTTAGCAGTGGATAAAGTAACTAAAACTTGTTTCTTATTAAATCACAAAACTAAACATTCACCAATAAATTGGCAAGTTTCAAAAGTTATGTTTCTATCGAATAAGCTATTGGTATAATCCACATTTTAATATCCAAGATGATTGAAAGAAGAATTCCTAGGATACCATAAACCTAGATGCAATGTGCCATGCAAATATTTTAAAATTCTCTTAACTGCATTTGAATGATATTCTTTATGACATGATTGAAATCTAGCACATAAGCAAATACTAAACATGATATTGGGTATAGATGTATTAAGATAAAGGAAAGAGCCAATCATACCTTTATACTTATTTTCATCAATTGACTTACCTAATTTATCCTGTCAAGCTTTATTGATGGACTCATTGGTGTCTTAGCACTCTATTGGCCCTATTACACCAAGAAAGGGGGGTTAAATTAGTGGCAAATTTGAACTTTGGACGAAGCTCACATAAATAAAAGATTAGACAAATAGTAGAAGAAAATGAATACAAGAGTTTTATAGTGGTTTGAGTATTAACTAACCCTACATCCACCCCCAAATTCACTAATTAGATGTTTTACTGTGTTTTATAGGCTCACACTAAACCTTTACAAGTGTTTTCCTAAGGCTCACACAAAACCTTATAAGTGTTTTCCCAGGCTCACACTTAATCGTTACAAGTGTTTTATGGGCTCACACTCAAACCTAAACAAGAGTTTTCTAAGACTCACTCTTAAACCTTAACCTAAAGTGTTTTGAGCTCACACCGAACTATGTATAAAGAAAAATGAGAATTAACTTTGCAAGAGTTTTGGCATAATCAAAGGTTGTTCTCTTGCATTCAACTCTATTTAGTGGTGTATTTATAGGTTACAATCACCAAATAGATGTTACATACAAAACTATGTCTAAATCTCTAAGGTATGTTAGGTAGATCCTGCATTTATTTCTTGCCAAATGCAATTCATGGTCGAGAACTTCATTCGTGGTCGTGAGTTTCACATAAGTCCATTTGTATCTAACGGCTAGTGCATATGGTATCACACCACTGGTTCTTCAAGAAAAGTAGTCGTTGTATTTCTTGAGTAATAGTGAGAGTCGGGTCGCTATTTTCTTCTTTGGACATGATGCTCACCATAAAATCGTCTACTTGAATGGAGAAGTTGCTTCATCAAATTCGTAGTCATTATAGTTCTTTTGCTATCACAAAATTTGTTCTTTTAACAGTTCTTTAGGACAATTAGCAATATTTGATTGAAGATTTGGTTCCCTCTAAGCAAATGCAAAATTCATGATCGTGACTATGGAGGTGACGTGCACCGTGAATTCGTCTGTATGACAATCATTCAACTCTTTTTAGAGGATAGCAATCTCGAGCCTCTAATGTTAATCTTTGAGATTAAGGCTTCCATTCAAGTTTCAATGCAAACCTATCTAAAAATTTACAAAATCAACACTTGAAATTGGTGGTATAACATGAAATTCATGTTAGAACATATCAATCTAAATTGTCAATATCAAAAGAGAGTTTTGACTTAGGTTCGACCAACTTAGTCCAACATTCTTCCCTTTTTTTGATTTTGACAATCTAGATTGAATATGCAAAGGATAAAGAATCAATTATACGTGAAGTGATTCAAATTATACGTATAAAATTGCTCTCTTTCAATCCATACTCCCATTTAGTTATTCTAATAAGATCGTTGTCTTATTGCAAATATAGTTTAATTTTCTCTCCCCTTTTTGTAAGTTCCTCCTTTGTATATTCAGTCAATTATCTCTCTCCCTTTGTCAAGATAAAAAAGAGAGGAAATAGGAGGGAATAAAAGAGCCAATGGGGAATATGAGAGGGAATATCTACAAACTTGTCAATTACACAAACTTTAAATAATAATAGCTTACACAAGCAATTTGCACAATTGATCACAATTTGTTACATAAGAAGATATATAGATGAAACATAAATTGCATGGAAATTTCATAAATAAACATAAATGCAAAACAATTCAAACATTTAAAGATGTTTGATCACACAAACTAGGGCAAAAAATTTAAGAATTTTCATATATGACCCTAATATAGAGTATATGATATTTGATGATTGATTTATACATTTGAAATATAGAAAATCTCAAATGCAAAATGAATTGATTCAATACATCACATAATTAATCACATCAAATCAAACAAGTCAAAATATATATATATATATATATATATATCAAACAAAAAAAAAAAAGGCATAAAACTCCCCTTAAACATATGCATAAATATATCAAGTTAAAAATATGGGAGGTAAGGGATGCATTACAAGTTTAATATCAATTATTCGATACCAAATAATCATTTTAGACTTTATCTCTTCTTCATTAGCCTATTCTCCTTTAGATTTTCCACGTTGAGAATTTAGTGGAGTCCCTATCCTATAATATTAAACACTTTGCTTTGGTACCCAAGCATACATAGGTCCTTGCGTCTTGGAAAGGTCCTCCAATATGAGGTGTTCCTTCCTAATATGGCAAAAGACATTGATGTGCCCATATCTCATGCAATAATGGCATTGCAATTTAGATTTATAAGTCTTTCTACTGTGAATAACCTTATTGTGAGTAAGAGACCTTCTCACACTTTATTTTTGTGAATGTATGCAAGTGCATGAGCAAGGAGTAGAAGAGAGGTTTTTATGTATATGTGTGTTTGAGCATGCCTCCTTATGCACATGTATACATGGTTGGTTCTTTTAGGCTTACCTTTTGAGCTTGAGGGAGCCTTTCCTTTGCCCTTAGGCACAGGTGGCTTGGTGCTATGACTACTTTTCTTCCCAATGACCTTAATAATAAAAGTTTGAGGTGTTGATGCTTTAATTAATATAGTAAGAGAGGATGTAGATGAAGAAGCTCCATTGAAGCCTAGACCATGTCTCAGTAAAGGAGATATTTGAGACATGATAAGTGTATCCAAAGCTT
Organism: Omphalea diandra; assembly: GCA_949677035.1. Taxonomy (NCBI): domain Eukaryota; kingdom Viridiplantae; phylum Streptophyta; class Magnoliopsida; order Malpighiales; family Euphorbiaceae; genus Omphalea; species Omphalea diandra. The sequence continues at coordinate 18,564 of CATIWR010198908.1, read as the reverse complement.
ATTTCCCTTTGTGAAATTTAGAGATGGAATTCCTAAGCTCAATGATTTTCCCTTTTAAAGTGTCATTTTCTTTTCTTAGAGAATCAAGAGAGGATGAAGATTTGGAAACATTTTTTAAGGATTTTTAGAGTTCTTCATTAGAAGTCCTCGAGTCACTTATAAGATTATTTAAGCATTTAAATTCATGTTTAAGTTTTGAACACTTTTTCTTATAATTTTTCATTGGAAACTTATACTTTTCACATCTCAAAGTTAAAGCTTCAAAAAGCTCATCATCCATATCATCAAATGCATGTCCTCTTGAGCATAAAGCAAAAGTTTGCAACTTTTTTATCTTCTTCTTTATCACTTGAATCATTATCCCAAGTAGCTTTGAAGCTCTTCTTTTTTTTTTTTGTGATAATAGAAAGATTACTTTCTTTGGATTCTTCTTTCTCTTCTCCTTTTAATCAACTACTTGGTCCTTCTTGATATCTTAGTAGGATTTTATTTTTCTTTATCACTTTCATTCTTGAGCTTGAATCATTTTCTTGAGCTTTAAAGGTGAGAGTTTTCTTCTCCTCTTTGTCTCTTTGTCCTTTTAGCTTCTTCATCTCTTAATTCTTCTTGAGAGCCATCTCATGAGTGAAAAGCTAGCTAATGAGAACATCAATTGGCACCTTCCTTATATTGGACTCTTGAATATTACATCCTCTTGCACCAAATTTATTTAATAGAAGAGATTTAAGGATTTTAGTATTCACCTTATAGTTGGTAAGAATTCTTCTAAACTTCTTCATGTTTGTGACAATAGAGAGGAGTCTATTTGTCATATCGGTAATGCTTTCATTTTCTTTCATCATGAAGTGCTCCCATTCTATAGAGCTCTTACTCTGTCACATACATCTCTATACCACTTGATTTCATAAGAGTTGTGACCTCATGATAGTTTTCTAGTGTTTTCCATATGATATGTGTAGTTTTTCAATGTTGGACTCTCCTAATTGCTTCTTTTGACATGGAGCTTAAGAGAATAGTCATTGCCCTCTTGTTCTTCCCATTTGCCTTCCTATGTGGTTCACTTCATTCTTATTTTTCAATTGCCACCTCTACTCGTTCAACCATCTTTGTTAGAGGCTTTCACTCTTTAAGTATATAATCCCATAAGTTAATGAGATCGCTGTAAAGATAGATCTCCATTTTATGCCTCCAAAAAGTATAATCATTGCTATCAAAGTGGGGATTAAGGTGAGAGTGGATTTCTTCTTATGCCATTGATATTTTCTCACACAATTAAGGCTTTAATTAAGACTTAGCTCTGATACCAATTGTTGGTCGCAATGCACCAAGATGGGGGGTTGAATTGGTAGCAAATTTAAACTTTTAGATGAAGCTCACAAAAATAAAAGATTAGAGAAAGAGTAAAAGAAAAATGAACACGAGAGTTCTATAGTGGTTTGGGTATGAACCAACCTTACATACTCTTATAACCATCCATTCCAAGCCTTTTGAGTAATTCCTTTATGTATTTGGATTGGTTGATGAAGATGCCCTTTTTGTTTTGCTTGATTTGTAGTCTAAGGAAGAACATTAGTTCACTTATCATGCTCATTTCAAATTCCTTATCATACATTTTGCAAAATCCTCACAAAGTGACTCATTAGTAGCAGTAAATATAATATCATTAACATAAATTTGAACACATAAAGTGTCCTTATCATGCCATTTAACAAATAATGTTGTATCAACCTTGCCCTTTTCAAAATCATTTTTCAAAAAAAAAAAAAAAAAGAACTGAGCCTTTCACACCAAACTCTAGGAGCTTGTTTTAAACCATACAAGGCTTTAGTTAGCTTGAAACATGGTTTAGGAAATCATAAGACTCAAAACCCAAAGGTTGTTCAAAATAGACTTTCTCTCAATAAAACCATTTAAAATGCACTTTTAACATTCATTTGAAAAAGTTTGAAATTCATATGATATGCATATGCTTAAATAATCCTAATAGCCTATAATATTGTAATGGGGGCAAAGATTTCATCATAATCTATACCTTCCTTTTGGTTATACCCTTTGGCAACCAATCTAGCCTTGTTCCATATGATGGAACCTTAATCATATAACTTATTCCTAAACACCCATTTGTAACAAATAACTAGGTGTTCCTTAGTCCTAGGGATAAGTTCCCAAACCTTATTTTTCTCAGATTGGTTGAGTTTCTCTTGCATAACAATCATCTAACACTTATCACTAAGGGCCTCATCAATTAACTTTGGCTTTAATTGAGAAACGAAAAGCAAGATTATCATCTAATGAATTTAATTGAGCTCTAGTACTTACTCCCATAGAGGTCCCACCAATGATTAGCTCCTTTAGGTGATTCTTAGAGTACCTCTAATCTTTGGGTAGTTTTTGAGTTTTGTTCTCTTTTTGTTAAGGTGGAAATCATTTTACTACTTGAGGTGACTCTTTCTCTTTAATTTCAATTACATTCTCCTTTAATGAAGAATTTAGTTCTAGCTTATTAAAGTTATCTACAAAATCATTAGAAAGAGTACCTTTTCCAAGATTAAGTTTACTAGACTCATCAAAAATAATATTTATTGACTCTTTAACTGCCATGGACTTTTATTAAAGACTTTATATGCCTTACTATTAAAGGAATAACTTAGAAATATACCCTCGTCGATTTTAAAAGCAAATTTTCAAATATTGTCCTTAGTATTCAAAATGTAGCATTTGCACCCAAAAGCTTTAAGGTATGAAAGCTTAGGCTTTCTTCTATTCCATAGCTCATAAGATGTTTTAGTTAGAATGGGTCTTTTAAAAACTCCATTCCTATGTAATAAAAGGTGTTGATGGCTTCAGCCTAAAATTAGTTTAGAAGAGAATACTCATTGAGCATAGTTCTAGCCATCTCAACCATTGATTTATTCTTTCTCTTTATAACAACATTTTGTTATGGTGTACTAGGAATCGAAAGGTTGTGTGAAATCCCATTCTTTAAACCATAGTTTTCAATAAGTTAATTTTGAAATTCTTTTCTATGGTCACTTCTAATAGAAAAAATGAAGTAACCTTTTTCATTTTGAACTCTTTTTGCAAAACTTTTAAAAACATCAAAAGCATCACTTTTATGAGCCAAGAAACTAACCCAAGTGAACCTAGAGTAATTAATAACTAGGAGAAATGCATAATTCTTTACACCAAGTCTGGCATTCCTAATAGGTCCATCTATGTCCATGTGAATGAGTTGAAGAGGTCGAGAAGTACTTACGACATTCTTTGACTTGTAGGTTGTTTGACATGGTCCATATGTCTTGTTCTTAGTAAACTTGAGCTTTAGAAGACCTTCAATTAGTTTTCCTTTAGATATACTTTGGAGAAGCTACATGCTTGCATGCCCAAGTCTTTTATGTCAAAGCCATGCTTCTTTGCTAATGGATATAAGACACTTGAAACATTGGTTAGCTAAATTGTCTAAGTCAATTACGTATGTGTTGTCTTGTTTCTCACATTTGAAGACTACATTGTCATCAACCAAGATGATGACAAGACATTCTTTAGAATCAAAGGTAACTTTGTTTCTCTTATCACATGATTGACATATAGTTAAAAGATTATGGTTTAAACCATTAGCTAGAAGCATATTATCAATAAAAGGGCAACCTTTCTTACCAATTATGCTAATGCCCATTACCTTACCCTTGGCATTATTTTCAAATGTCCCGTTGCCACCATCCTTTTCTTTAATGGATATAAATAGCTTCTTGGTTTTGGTCATGTGCTTTAAACACCCACTATCCACATGCCAATCATTATCTTCCTCATTGGTGGCTTCTAAGCATACTTAGAATCACAAATCACAAAGGAAATTCATCTTTGTTTAGGTACCTAAGCATACTTGGATCTTAAGGGTTATGCTTGGAAAGATCCTCTAGTTTCAGGTGAGACTTTCTAATGTAGCAAAACACATTTATATGCTCATACCTCATGCAATAATGACATTAGAGCTTAAACTTATAAGTTTTTCTCTTGTGAGGCCCTATAGCATGAGTAGGGGATATTTTCATGCCATGTTTGCAAGGAAAAGTGTGATAAGGAGTAAAAAATGTGTGATTTTTAGTATGCGTCTTAGTAAACATGAATGCATGGTTTGCTCTTTGAGGCTTAGCTTTTGATTTTGGGGTGCATTTCCCTTTTGCCCTTAGGCATGGGAAGCTTAGTGCTAGGAGCAATTTTCTTCCTAATTACCTTTATGATAGAGGTTTGACGTGTGGATGCTCTAATGAAAATGGGAGGAGAGGATGTAGATAAAAAAACACCATTGAAACTAAAACCATGTCTCACAAGGGGTGGTCTTTGAGATACAATGAATGTGTCCAAAGCTTCTTTCCCTTTGTGAAACTTTGAGATGAAATTTCTCAACTCAATCACTTCATTTTTTAAGGAATCATTGTCTTTTCTTAAAGAATCAATAAAGGATGGAGTTTGATCAATTTGTTCTCAAGCTACAAACATGATCACTTAAGCTTTTAAAATCATTCTATATTTTATAACACTTTTGCTTATAAATTTTCATTTTAAATTTATATTTGTCACATCTCAAGGACCTGACTTCAAGTAGCTAATCATCCACTTCCACATCCTCATACACATCAATATCATCACAAGATTGGAAAGAATGCCTACCTTATTAGAGGAGTCCTTTTAAGCCATGAAGCAAAAGTTTCAAACCTCTTCACTTGTGTCATCATCCCATGTTGCTTTAAAGCCCTTTTTCTTCTCCGTGTCCCATTTTTTCTTCTTCTTAATTTTGGGAGAGTCTAATTTGATGTGACCTTGCTTTTGACCTTTAAAATAAGTCACATCATTCTTCTTCTCTTTAAAGGTGGACGATGCTTTCTTGAGGTTTCTTCTTTCCTTTCTTCTCTTCATGAGCTCTTTGGAACTCCTTGAGAACATGGCAAAAATTTTTTTTCCTCCTTCTCACTTACATCACTTTCAGTTAAGCTTTCTTCCATTTCTTTATATTTACTAGAAGATTTAAGAGTAAAAATATTTTTCTCTACTTTGTCTCCTTACCCTCTCATCCTTGTCATCTCCTCATCTTTCTTAATGGCCATCTTATGAATGAGAATCTTTCTAATCAAGACATCGGTTGGTACTTCCCTAATTTCTTATTTGGATTTTTCTACACTACATATCTTAGACTCAAACTTTTATAATGGAAGCATCTTAAGGATTTTGGTGTTTACCTTATGATTAGTGAGAGCTCTTCCATACTTCTTCATATTATTAATAATGGCAAGAAGTATATTAGTCATTTTGGTGACGGTTTCATTCTCTCTCATCATGAAGAGCTCCTATTCCATCATATACATCTTCAATCTAGTTGACTTTACTAACATTATGCCCTCATGGTAGTGCTCTAGGGCCTTTCATATCCTATGGGCAGTATGGCAATGTTGAACTCTTTCATATTCTTCTTTTCAAATGGAATTCAAGATGAATATCATGGCTTTTTTATTCTTACATTTACCTTCCTATGGCCTCAATCCATTTTTCTTTTGGAAGCAATTATGTACTACCATCCACTCCTTCACAACAACATCCTAAAGATTCACCATATCACTATCAAGATAGATCTCTATTCTATACTTCCAATGTGCATTGTTGGACTAGGGTGGTTAACCCTAAGTCTTGGACCTTTTTTTATCTTGACAAAGGGAATTGATCAATTCTAATGTTTCATATTTAATGTTGTTTTGTAGTTTTTAGTTAATCTTTAGATTGGAAGTTGGTTGAAGTTAAAAAATCTCCAAAGTAAGCAAGTGCTCTCTAATTCGCGACTGCAACTTGATAAATCGCGACCACAAACTAGAGCAAGACTGGTTGACAAGATGGACAAACGTATTTGTGGGCCTTCTCTACCGCGACCAATTCAAAGAAATGAAAGCTAGAGTCACAGATGAATTCACGGTGTAAGGTTTGCCTCAGTCGCGACTACGAATTTTGAAGTAACTCAAGATGCAATTAAGTCCATAGTCATAGCTTAACAAGTGTCCCAGGTAACCGTTGGAAGTCAAAAATCATGATGGGAACTTATTGGTAGCGATTGCGAACCTAAAAGAAGAAGATGAACACTTTTTGGCAGAGCAATTCACGTCCAGAGTCGCATCCTATACAAGATAAATCAAGACTGCTACTTTTGAGAGCAGGTGAAAGGCAACAATTATATTATCCTAGTGAACTAATGACAAGTTGCCACGTGTACTAGTCGTTAGATACAAACGGAGTTTTCCTTATGGAATTTGGATTTCACGCCCGCAAATTAAGACTGTCAAGCATTTAATGCTAAAATCTTTCTAGCACACTTTGATGATTTTGTACCAGTTTTATTGCAATGTCTCTTTGGTGGGTAGAGGCTATAAATACCTCACTAAATAGATGTAAATGCAAGAGAATTTATAACTTTGTACCCAAACGCTTACAATTTTGTTGCTCACTCTTTTCTATTCTTTAAGTCATTGTCGGGAGTGAGCATAAACACTAATTGTATTAGGTTATAGTGTAAGCCTGTCAAAACACTAAGAGAGGTTGTTGTGTGAGCCTGTTAAAACATAAGTGTAAAGGTTATTATGTAAGCCTCAAAACACAAGTGCATAGGTTGTTGTGTGAGCCTTCAAAACACAAGTGTAAAAGTTTAGTGTAAGCTTGAAAATACCTTTGAAAGATAGTGGAACACCCAATTTCTAAGAATTAGGGAGTGGATGTAGGGTCATTTATACCTGAACCACTATAAATTGTGTGTTTCTTTCCTACTCATTTCTCTTCTCTCTTTCCAACTTTAATTTTTACACACTAATTCAACCCCCCTTCTTGGTGCCTAGGGCCAACAAAGAACAAAAAGTATAAGAGCCCATCAAGGAAGACTAGCCAAAGGAGATGCTGAAGCTATATGTATTTCCTAGTTCTTCTTTCTTCAAGACTCAAACAACATGCAATGGATAAATAATTTGTAAAATTCTTAAAGATGCTAAAGATTCAAGTCAATATTATTTTTATGGAATCACTCTCCCAAATGCTAAAATATGCTTAATTCATGAAAGATGTACTCTCAAACAAAAGAGCATTAGAGGAATGCAAAAACGTTACACTAATTGAGGAGTTTAGTGTTATACTCAATAAATTACCTCTAAAAATGTGGGATCCAAAGAATTTCACAATTCCTTGTGATATTGGATGTCTTTCTTTTGATAGAACTCTTTGAGATTTAGGTTTTAGCATCAATTTAATGCATTTATCTTTATTTGAAAATTTAAGTATTAGAGGGATAAAACTAACAAGTATCTCTCCATAACTAGTTAATCACTCTATTAAATATGCAAAAAAAAATCATGATGTGCTCATTAAGGTAGATAAATTTATAATTCTTATGGATTTTCTTGTCTTGGACATGGAAGAAGATAGGGAAATTCCTCTCTTCTTAAGTTGCCCATTATTGGATACTAAAGGTGCACTTGTGGATGTTCAGTGATGGCACCTTAACATTGCGAGTTAGTGATGAAGAGGTAGTGTTAAACATATTCCAATCCAATAAGAAGCCTATGGAGGATGAAAAATGCCCAAGGATAGATGTGTTTAAAGAATGTGCGTAAGAGACCTTTAAAGAAAAAGAGGAAAATCTTGAAATTAAGAAAGTTGCCACGGTAAGAATGGAAGAAGATGTGATAATAATCACTTATTTAGTAAGCATTCCTACTTTTGAGATACTTAATAATCCTTCTTCTTTTTTCTCTTCTTAAAACCCTTAGATTATGAGAAGTATCTTAAGATAACTCCTCCTTCTATTCTTAAACCTCCTTAACTTGAACTTAATCCCATACCCTTTCATCTTAAATATGCATTCTTAAGAAAATAGGACACCTTGCATGTCATTATATTTAATGAATTCATAAAAAAACAAGAGGAGAAGTTGCTAATGGTATTAAGGAATAGGATTAAAGCTTTAAGGGAATAGTCATACACTTTGCATGCATAAAATACTAATGGAGGATGATTATAAACCCACCATAGAACACTAAAGAAGTCTTAACCCAAACATGAAAGAGGTAGTTAGAAAGGAGGTAGTAATATTGTTAGATGCATGCATCATCTATACCATCTTGGATGGTCCTTAGATTAGTTTAATCTAAGTAGTACCTAGAAAGGGGAGAGAGGTTCTAACAGTCGTAGAAAATGAAAATAATAAACTTATCCCTACTAAGATCATGACAGGGTGGAGGTTATGCATAGATTATCAAAAATTGAATGCAATAACTCACACGGACCATTTTCCTTTACCCTTTATTGATCAAATGTTTGAAAGACTTGTAGGGCATTAATATTATTGCTTTTTAGATGGCTACTTGGGCTATTATCAAATTCAAATAGTGTTAGAGGATCAATAAATGATAACCTTCATAGGCCCCTATAATGCCTTTACCTACCATGGCATACCTTTTGGCTTATGCAATGCATAGGCCACCTTCCAATGATGCATGAGAAAATGGCTAAAAATTTTATGGATGATTTTTCTATTTTTGGTGATTCTTTTGATGATTATTTGGCTAACCTTGATAGGTTCTTAGAAAGGTGTGATGAGACAAACTTAGTGCTTAATTTAGTGAAGTGTCACTTCATGGTTCATAAAGGAATAGTGCTTGGACATAAAATCTTATTTGAAGGAATTAAAGTGGATGAGCCAAAATTGAAGTAATAGAAAAATGCCTCCTCGTATATCCATCAAGGGCATTAGAAGTTTTCTTAGCCTTGTGGGGTTATATAGCCATTTCATTAAGGATTTCTCAAAATTTTCTAAATCCCTTTATGATTTTTTAGCTAAGGATTCTCCTATTAACATTACAAATAAGTGTTTGATGCTTTTCATTGATTGAAGAATGAGCTCACATTAGCCCTAATTATGACTAAGCTAGATTGGTTTTTATCATTAGAGTTAATGTGTGATGTTAGTGACTATACAATATGATCAATTTTGGGATAATGCATAGATAAAATGCTATATGCCATTTTATTATGCTAGCTGAATCCTCAATGATGCACAAATCAACTAAGCAATACTTAAAAAAACAGACTTTTAGTTATAGTCTTTACTTTTGGCAAGTTTAGATCTTATTTATTTGGTTCTAAAGTAATTATTTATACTAACCTTGCAGCCATATGCTACTTACTTGCAAAAAAAGATGCAAAGCCTAAGCTAAAAAATGGGTGCTCGTACTTTAAGAGTTTGATTTGGAGATTAAAGACAAAAAGAGCTTTGAGAACCTGGTCGCTGACCATTTCTCTTAATTAGAGCATGTTTAAGAATAACAGGAAAGTAATTCTATCAATGCATTTTTTTGTATGAGCAACTTTCCTCCTTAAGGCTCTCAACACACCATGGCGTGTGAATTTTGTTAATTATTTAGTAAGTGGTATTATTCCCTATGACTTTAATTTTCATTGGAAGAAAAAGTTTATTCATGATGTTAAGTCTTAATTTTTTTTGTTTAAAGAATGTATTGATGGAATCATTATGATATGCGTATCAGACAGAAGAGGAAATGAGGGATATCTTGACACATTTCCTTGAATGAGAGTGTGGTGGTCAGTTTGGTCCATCCAAAATGGTGCTAAGTATTGCAATGTAGTTTATTTTGGCCCTTTTTGTTTACCCATGCTTTTACTTTTGTTAAGACATGCAATAAGTGCTAAAGAGTAAGAAATATCTCTAATTGTAATAAGATTCCCTTGACTTCTATGATTGAGGTAGAACTCTTTGATGTGTGAGGCATCAACTTCATGAGACCTTTCTCCAAATCCTTTAGTAATCAATACAACTTGGTGTAGTAGAATATAAGTCAAAGGAGGTAGAATCCATTAATACTTTAACTAATGATGCTAATGTGATTATTTGATTTTAAGAGGTGCATATTTAATGTTTTTGGTGCTCCATATGCAATCATACGTGATGGTGTTTTGCACTTTTATGCTTGCTAATTTGAAGCATTGTTGAAGAAATATGGTGTCGCATACATGATGGCTACTCATTATCATCCTTAAACAAATAGCTAAATGGAGGTTTTAGATAACGCAATCAAGCAAATCCTAGAGAAAAACCATCAATTCATTAAAGAAAGATTGGTCCATGAAGCTTCTTAATGTGCTTTCAGCATACAGGACCACATACAAGACTCCTATTAGTACCACTCCTTATCGACTTGTGTTTGGGAAAACATGCCATCTATTGAAGGAGTTCCAACATAAAGCATATTAGGCAATTAAGTATTTAAACTATGATATAAACCTAGTCTAAGAAAAGAGGAAGCTTCAACTTAGTGAGCTTAAGGAACTATAACTCCCAGCTTATGAAAGTAATAAGGTGTATAAAGATAATATTAAAAGTTAGCATGATCAACACATCCTACCTAAAGATTTAAGGGAAGGCTAATAAGTCCTTTTATGCAATTCTTACTTATAACTTTTTTAGATTAAGCTTAAATCTAAATGGTTGAGGCCATTCAAATAGTGAGATACACTCTTATATACCAATAAAATTACCAATGCAAGGAATGAATTTTCAAGGTGAATGGGCACCAATTGAAGCCCTATTTTGATGGAGATTTGATGCCCAAGGTAGAGACTTTCCATATCCCTAATGCCTCCTTATAAAAGCCAAGCTTAAGGGTCAAGCTAAAGACCTTAAATTATCATGTATTTAGGGTAATCCCCCATTATTCTAACTATGTTCTTTTCTTATCTATGTAATCTCCATTTCATTACTTCTTATCTTTTTATGTGTTTTATTTTAATAGGTTTTGAAGCAAAAAGAAGAGGACACATTGGTTGCATAACAATTTGTACATTATGTGAATGCAAATTTAAGAGATCTTTCATCCTATTTATGAATTCTAGTTGCCCCAAAATTGGTTCAACAAAAAATCCAAATGCAACATGTGTTCTAGCATCTAGAGAAAGGAATTTCTAACATGTTCATCATTAAAAATGGGAAAGAGAGCACCATAATTTGATGAGATATCTCTTTTATGTCTTTGTTGTTACTTCCCCCTTTGCCTTGATAAAGATGCTCTTGAAGACATCTTGAATTGATAAAAGATGTAAAAGTTTGGTGGTGGTGGTTGTGAAAGAGTAAATAAGCAAAAGAATAGCTAAAGGCTAATTAAAAGATGAGAGGAAAGCTGATGCTCTCAATACTTTTATTTCCCTTTAAACTTTAAAAAAGCGTCTAAATGAATTTGTGAGTGAAAATGAGGAGAAACAAATCCTATTTATAGAGTAAAAGGGTTAGGTTTTGGGTGGGAACATTTAAATTTCAAATTAGGAAAAAAAATTCCCCTAAAACCATATAGTCAAGGATGTTGCAACTTGTGACATGTGTCATAGGCGTGACAGCACCACGCTGGAGCATGATGGAGTCTCAAGTTGCAGACTGCAACTTGGCCAACTAATGCTTGGCTTGGGCTAGTCACAGGTGCAATAAAGTGCACCTTTGATGGTTTCAATTGTAAAATTAAACCCCCTATTGCATAATATTATTGAACACCTTTCAAACACATAACTAATGATCAAATTCATAAAATTGGGACTTTTTTATTGCATAGTTCATTTCAAATCAACCTCTAAACATGAAATCAACATCAACCAACATAAAATACACATTAAAATTTGAAAATTAACATCAACTAGATTATAATCAAACATGAATAAACTTTAAAATTAAAAAAAAAAACACATAAAGAAACTAAAGGTGCTAAGTTTTAGAACTTAAAAAAAATATTCAAAGGATTATATTATAATTTAAGAATATCATCTCTTGCCTAATTCTTTTTTGGTCTTCCTCTACCTCTTTTAGCCTTCGATAACCTTCCTCTCCTCGCTTTTGGTGAAGTGTAAATCTCCATTGGTGTTTTTCCCTTTTCTCCTCCTTATTAGAAGTAGTCTTCCACCTTAATGATCAATAAGAGTCCCTTTTCTTTACATTCTATTGCTATAATTTGCCAAAGTGAGTATGTGATCTCATCTTCTTCCTAAGAGGCTTTACGATAGCAATAAAAAACTATTACATGCTTCGGGTGGAAATTTTAGTGGGTGGAGGTGAGATTTTAGGTTTTGGTTACTTCAATTGATGGTTTCAATTGTAAAATTAATCCCCCTATTGCATAATATTATTGAACACCTTTCAAACACATAACCAATTATCAAATTCATAAAATTGGGACTTTTCTATTGCATAGTTCATTTCAAATCAACCTCTAAACATGAAATCAACATCAACCAACATAAAATACACATTAAAATTTGAAAATTAACATCAACTAGATTATAATCAAACATGAATAAACTTTAAAATTTAAAAAAAAAACACATAAAGAAACTAAAAGTGCTAAGTTTTAGAACTTAAAAAAAAATATTCAAAAGATTATATTATAATTTAAGAATATCATCTCTTGCCTAATTCTTTTTTGGTCTTCCTCTACCTCATTTAGCCTTTGATAACCTTCCTCTCCTCGCTTCTGGTGGAGTGTAAATCTCCATTGGTGTTATTCCCTTTTCTCCTCCTCATTAGAAGTAGTCTTCCACCTTAATAATCAATAAGAGTCCCTTTTGTTTACATTCTATTGCTATAATTTGCCAAAGTGATTATGTGATCTAATCTTCTTCCTAAAAGGCTTTATGATAGCAATAAAAAACTATTACATGTTTCGGATGGAGATTTTAGTGGGTGGAGGTGAGATTTTAGGTTTTGGTTACTTCAATTTGGGTAGTAGGAGGGGTATTGGTTGTTCTTGTTTTGCTTTGGGTTAGAATGGATCCATTTGGCTAATTCAAATGCCATAAGAAATGAAGAATACAATAGTAGTTATTTCCTTGTTTATTTATAAGTGATATTTCCTTCCTAATCCATATAAATATGGAATTTTATAAAATCTAAATGCTTCTACACACTTATCTTAAAAAAGGGCCTTATGTCTTCATCTTTATTACTATTTTGACATGGAATTAAGATGAGAATCATTTTAGCAAACATTCATAACAGTTTAAGTACAAAAACTCTAGGCAAGCAACATAAAATTCACATTACTATCAAATGAAATAGTTACCATCCCTATTTGACAATTTTCTTCAATTTTCTTGCTATGAATGTAACAACCATTTTCATTTGACAAAACTCATATTGCTCGATACCAATCACTGTAACATCCTTTTTCATTCACAGAACTCATATCATTCATGTACACAATCCAACATGTATTTTCATATACATATAGGTTAACTAATATCAAGACTAGTGACCATAAACTAGTTCCTATCTAGATGTATGTATATGACACACGGAGAGAGAGTTGGAAATCAGCTGACGACCTGTGGTCCATGTGTCTCTATACAAAACTTTATGCACCAAGATGTCCAAAGCATACTTTAGTATCTGATAAAAAATTTGTGATTTGGTGAGTCGCGACTCAGTGAATAAAAACAATAATCAAATTTTTATGGCATAATCCATAATCAAATATCATCAAGATACATTGCAAGTATAACAGTTGACTATGCAAGTACAAGTGCAATAGCTTTGTTTTTGTCGTGACCGTGCAAGGCAAACACTGCTCCCAAGATATTCATGTGATTCATGTGACATTTGATTTGGGATCTATTGGTCCATCTTCCACGTGATTTGCAAGTGTTTGACAAGCCAGTCACAACGCCCTTTTAATTCCATGTGCAAGTGTTTGTTCACAAATGATATGCCAAGTAATCATTAAGAGCATTTGATTCTCACTTGACTTGTATTCACATGTAACATGTACCAATTCATTTACTTGTATTCACATGTAACATATAGCAATCCAAGCATATATACATGTAATAGAACATAATCATATAAAAAAAAGTATCACATACACACATTGAATCTAATTATGGTTTTTACTCACTTTTTGATGTGACAAACCTTTACAGTCGGTTTGGTTCTCTCTCAAGGGCTTCCTCAAAGTGTTGAGATCCTAGAATTTGATACATACATGGTTACAAGTATGTCACAATGATTATGAATGCTTGGTGCTTGATTCATGCAAGTGAACCTAGTGTTTATGCATATATTCCTTATATGGCAACCTGAGCTTGCTACACTCTCACAGAAATAACTCTAGATATACTTATCCAAATGACTTGATTCTTTTTTTAAAATAAACTAGACACATAATCATACAACATAATCAAATTTCAGGCTAATACCATGCATATAAAAAATGTGGTAAATTTTTACATTTGTCCCTGTTGCTGTGTCCTTTTAGTCTGAATAGGTCTTACACTCTTGGGTGTATCTCAAATTGTACAGTTCCAATTGTAATAATAATCTACCAACAGTTTCAAAACATATAAAGGAAAATTTTTTATGTTTTACTCATTATCTAATTCAGTCTATAAGGTCACTAAAACCAAGGACCAATCTCAGGGTGAGCATGTTTGTAACGTGTTGACAAACAGTCATGATGAAGGGACCATATCTCAACAACCATGCTGGATTTGGCAATGAGATTTCACAAGCATATATATCAGACATAAATATAAAACTTTCAAGTTTGGACCATTATGAAATTCTGAATCTATGGCCATTAAATTCTTGGAAAACAGATTCAAAAGAAAGGTGGGGTTTCATCCTAGTACAGAGTCAGTCCCAATCAATGAGCCATATCTCTTTCCACAAAGAAAATAAATCAAAACTGGTTTACAGGTATTTAGAGAAGATATAAAGCTACAAATTTCATGTTTTCTAATTTGTCAAAATCAGAATATAAGGCCATCAAAATATAAGAAAACAGAAGACTAAAATCATCTCGGTTCGGATTTAACCCATCCTTACTGAAGGAGTCATATCTCCTCACATACACCAAATCAAGCAAAACTGTTTCATATGAATTTATATGAGACATAAAGCTACAACTTTCATATTTTTCACTTTCCCAAATTCCTCTTCTAGGGCTATGAAATCGGGAGTGAAAATTCTGCTCTGACTGCAAAACCAGCAGAATCAGCTCTTGTTCTTTTGGATTACAACTTCCATCCAAGAGCTCTACCTCAGTTACTCCATAATTCTCACTAGCCATGCATGATTAACATGTCATAAAAGGTTAATTTCAGTTGAGAAGAAGATAAATTAACTTACCTATTGTCCCAGAATTGGAAAACCTTAGACAGCTCACTCTTCTCCCTCTCTTCTTCTTCTTCTTCTTTCTTTCTTTCTTTCTTTCTTTCTTTCTTTCTCTCCTCTTTCGGTTGTATTTCATCCTTCTCCTCTCTTACCATACCCTAATGGTCTGTATTCTTATTTTAAATAAAACAAAAGATTGGGGGCTGGTTTCCTATTGGTTGAAAGTTAAAAGTTTTGCTTTTAGTCCCTCTTCTTCACTCCTTAAGCACTTCCATCCATCTCCAAATTCCTAGATGCTCCTTATACTTTTAAATAAGCTCTATAACACCATTATTTGTGATGTTATACCAAGCACACAACATAAGACAATTTTCCATGTAACTATACAAACACTCATATATGTTCAAGTGTCCCAAATGTAACGGTGCAAGTGTCTTTGTCATGCTTCTACAAATCGTATGACTAAATGATCATATATTCACTACATACGTTCATGTGGGATTTCATATCATTTATCCAATGCATATGTTCATGTGATAATGCCAATGAATGTGGATAGGGATGTTACATTGAATGTTCTCCTTTTTCTTCCATCTTCTTCATAGCAACCTATCAAAAAGATGAAGAACTTTATTCATAAATTTAACTAAAACTAACTAAGCAAACAAAAACTAAATAAATTGCATGAAAATTAAAAACTTGGGTTGCCTCCTAAAAGCTCTATTTTAAGGTCTTTTAGTTTAACCCTTCATCATTTTTAATTGAGTTTGGTGGTAAAGTAAAGGACTTCTTCATGCTTCTTTAGCTCAATCCTATAGTTGGGTTCAAGATGTTGTCCATTTACCTTAAAAAACTTTCTTTTTTTATTTTTGATGTCAACCGCTCCATTTGAGTAGATTTTGATTATTGTGAAAGGTCCTAACCATCTAGACTTCAATTTCATAGGAAATAATCTCAATTGAAAGTTTAAGAGAAACACTTGTTGTCCTTCTTAAAATTTGTGTTGCACAATGTTCTTGTCATGCCAACTCTCTTCACGAGTCTTTAATCTTAGCTCTTATTGTTCCTTTCATTTTCCACCTTTCTCATCCTTAATCTTATCTATTTTATAACACCTCTCTTATACTATTAGTATCTTTTTAGTCTTTTATACATCAAATTCCACTTGTTCATTTCCCACTTTTAAGGTTAACTCTCCAAACTTTGTATTAACAAGAGCTCTAGCCATTGCTAGAAATGGTCTTCCTAAGATGAGTGGTATCTAATAGTCTTCTTCAGAATCTAGCACTACAAAATCTACTAGATAGATAAACTTGTCCACCTTGATAAGGATGTCCTCAACGATACACATAAGATACTTGATCGATTTACCCACTAGTTCAAAGATATCCTTATTTCCTTAAGCTCTTTTATCTTCAATTCTATGAAAAGACATAAAGGCATTAAATTAATACTTGACTCAATATCACAAAGAGCTTTATCAAATTCTAATTCACCAATTTCATAAGGTATGATGAAACTCCCTAAATCCTTGACTTTTTGAGGCATTTGTTTTGTAAGATAGCATTGCATTTTTTCATTAAGGTCACTACTTCACACTTTTTAAGCCTCTTCTTATTAGAAATTATACATTTAAAAAACTTGACATTGGAAGGCATTTGCGCTAATGCTTTAAGGAATGGAATGTTGATCTGAGTTTTCTTGAAATTTTTAAGGAATTTGGAAAAATCCTTAGCCATTTTTTCATCTATTTGGCTCTTCAATCTTTCAAGGAATGGAATGGGAGACACATAAGGTTGAAACCTTGGTGGTGAAGGGCATGCTTTTCCTTCTTTGCTCCATATAATTCCTCCTTAGGCTTTATTTGAGTTGCTTCTTTTTTTCTTGTTCTTTAGGCTCTTCAACTATACTTTCTGTCTTTTTTCCATTTCTCAAATTGATGACTTTCACATGCTCCTTAGGATCAATCTCCAAATTAAAGGGTAAATTTCCCAATTTCTTAGATGATAAAGTATTTGCCAATTGTCCCACTTACACCTCTAATGTATGGATAGATGAATAATGATGTTTGTTAATTTGATCAACTTTAGCATCTAACCTTTTCAAAGCTTCATCTTATGTATTCATCCTCTTATTGCATTTGATAATAAACTTGTTGATAATGACCGTTTAACCTGATTTCTTATCCTATTGCTATTGTGCTTGAAAACCTAAGGGTGTTTTTAGTCTTAAGGCATTGTTCCCACTCTAAGAAAATTTTGGATGATTTCTCTAACCAAGATTGTAAGAATTGGAATAAGGATTATAGCCTTTTCTATCATTGAACTTCCCTACAAAGTTCTCTTGCTCTACATTTAAGGAAGTAAATAGGTTGCCAACTTGACAATCGGTACTCACGCAACCACCTCCTCTATAAAAGCTCATAATAAGTCATTTGCATTATTAGTGAAGAGCTAACATTTTATGGCATTGATTTGCTTAGATAGATTGATTATTTGAGCTTGCATAGCGATTAGTTGATTAACCTTCTTAACTCCTGTTATTTGGTAGACATCTCCTCATGCAATTCATAAGTCACATCTTTCATCTTAGCCATAAGTGCTCCACCTATAACAACATCTAAGGTACTTCTCAATAAAGAACTCAACCCATTATAGAAGGTTTGTATGATGTGCCACTTGGATAAATGATGGTAAAGACACTTCATTAATAACTCTTTGAATCTCTCCCAAGTCTCATAAAGAGATGTTCCTTCCATTTTATCCAAATAAAAGATATCATTCCTTAATTTGGTTGTCTTCACTAAAAGATAAAACTTGTCAAGAAGGCTTGTGATTGTTGCTCACATTTAGTGATAGAGATTAATGCTAGTGAATGATACCTCTAAGTGAAAAGGAAAACAATCTCAATTTAATAGCATCATCCAAACTCCATTTTGCTTGAAAGTATCATGGATCTCCAAGAAAGTTATTTTACTAATGTATGGATCTTCATGTGGTAAAACTCCAAATAATTTATTTTGCATTATATGTATATTAGCCAGTTTGATCTCAAAGTTATTCGCATTGATAACTGGTATAGTAACTCTAAGTTATGGTTCATTGAGCTAGAACATTATAGTCCCTTATAGGTCTCCCATTCTCTTTGTTGGCCCTAGTGCACCAAGAAGGGGCGGTTGAATTGATGGCAAATTTGAACTTTTGATTTTGGAGGAAGCTCAAAAAAATAAAAGATTAGAGAAAGAGTAGAAGAAGAATGAACACAACAGTTTAATAGTGGTTCGGCTATTAACCAACCCTAATCTTGGGGGGGGGGGGGGGGGGGGGGGGGGGGGGGGCGGGGGGCGCGGGGGGGCCGCGCGGCGGGCGGGGGCG